>JAZHYW010045770.1:0-53897 GCA_037355805.1 Ixodes ricinus
TTATAATTCAGAGGCGAGTCTACACGCCCCAGAAACCGTGTCACCCTAACACCGGTGATGGAAAGGCTGCAAGGAAGAGCCCCTAGCAACCCAATGGAGATAGAAACCATCATGTATGCTACATCTAGTATATCTCCCTGTAATATGTCCTATGCCCCCCCCCCCCCCCCATCCCGACAGTATCTGAAATAAATAACGCGCCTCCGCTGCACTGACAGGCGTGCGGGGTGAGCACCAATCAGGGCTTCTTCTACACGCTCGCGAGGAATGCCTTCACGAGGAAGCCGATACCAGATGAAGGACGAGACCGGACAGGACCCTAATATCGTCTCGAACCACGCGAACGTATATCTCATCCCTAATTTTTCTGTTCGTGTCGGTCGGGCGGTGGCCAATCGATGGACGGGATTCGTTGCGGCGAAGACATGCCGCCGTCTCGGGTTCCGGTACCCTCAAACCAATCGGGGACTCCGAAATTACGTGGAAACTTGACCCGTTGCGCGGAGCGGAACACGTATATGCCGAATCTTTCGTGTGTACCAAGCTCCTGTAATTGCTGGTCTGATGAGAAAGGGACTCGGTCGTTCGGTGGCTGTTATACGCATGCACGGAGTCGCGATGTTCCACAGAACAAAGCTAGAGGCCTACTGCGCATGTCCAGAGCGCGTTACACGGCCGAGAAGACAAAGATGGCAGCGCGAAGAAGGCGATCCTAGTCGCTGACGACTTGAGGAACGCAGGGCTGACAACTTAAGGAACGCTGGGCCCTAGTCTACAGTGCGGGACCAAGCGGGATGGGGGAGACAGGGAGGGACATCGCCGCCTGCTGCGATTGGCCAGCTCCGCACCGCTGGTCCAATCGCAGCGGGTGTCGATGTCCCTCGGTCCCTCGGTCCCTCTTTGTCCCGCCATGAAGACTGCAGCCCAACAGGCGCTCGGAAGCGAGGTTTTATTAGGGAGTTGTAGTAGAGATCGTTTTTCTCCTCCGCTACGGTATCCGTAAAGAAAATGCCGCAGCTGCGCATGCGCGCCGCCAGCCTTGTCTGCATAGTTGAAGGTTTTGCGGAGGATCACAGCAGCGATATCCACGGATGCTTAGCGGGCTGCGGAAACGGTCTACTACAACTCCCTGTTACCGTCTCGTCGCGCGTCCGGTCGCAAGCCTGAATGCTGACTCTTCTGGTGACGGGCCGGCGGGACAAAGGGTGGGCGTGCGGCAGTGCGCGCGAGGTTGCTGGATCATGCGCGTCCTCAACGTTGAATGCTTTCTTCCTCGCAGTTTTGATCGCGTCTTTTTATATCAGATTGCGTCGCATAAATGAATAGCTAACGGCACAAATATCATTTTTGAGTGTCTGAATAGGACATGTGTGCCACAAACGGTTCCAAAACAGTTGTCTATTTCGAGACGTTGACCCCGAATAACCGCAAGTTTTGGAATCACTCGTCGCTGAAAACGAGTATCAAAGTGTAATACTGCACTAAAAGAAACTTTCTCTTTTTTTTGGGGGGGGGGAGGGGGGGAGGGGGGTCATTATAATTGGTGACCGACGTTTAATATTCATGCACCTAGAAAGAAACATGTTTTTTTGTGAGTTCTACGTTGCTTCGAATATTGTGGCATTTTTTACAGACACCGCGGGTGCTCTTATCACCAACGCGCTCTTTTGTGTGGGATCCTCGTCCTCTCTCAGCGGCTCAGTATCTTCGTGCGGCCTGAGAATGTCCTCAAAGGCCGACGCACACTTTCGCGCTTTCATCTTTTGCCCGCGGCTCCTCTTTTCCTATACCCTCACCACTGTTTACCTCGCCCCAAATTGGCTCTCCCCGCAGCTAGAAAATGGGAGCGCTAAGAGGATTATCTTCCTCTGCTAATACACCATACGAAAGACAGTCTACAGGCACAGCTTGAGGCGTGTTTCTTCCCTGTACGACGGCTATGTCATATTTTCTATATAAAAATTATCTGCAAACACGCTCATCATTACAGACCTCAAGAAAAATGGCTACTCTAGTAGTTTCATTGAACGCGTCGCCCGACGCCGAGGTATCGTCAGAGAAAACTAGAAGCCACTAGAAGAAAGGCGAACCCATTGAGTCGCGCGTTTCATCGTCCCTTATAGGTAAAGAGGACGAGAGAACCGCTGGCGCGAGCACTGGGGAAAGAAGAAGTTCTGGTGGCCCATAAACCCGTGTCAACACTGGGAAGGTTCACGCCAAGAACTTAAATGCCGTCGACCAAAAGAAAAGAACGCAGGGCGTGGTTTACACGATTCCGCGAGCAGAGTGCCCCGCAACCTACGTCGGCGAGACGAAGAACTTCCCGGAGCGAATCCGCGAACACAAGAACGACGTTCGGAAGTTCCACAGTGAGCGCAGCGCCATCTCTGAACACTGCCGTCGCCAAACTTTTTGGCTAAGGGGCCGGATTAGCGATTTGTCGCAGTGTCGAGGGCCGGGGAAAAAAGAGAAATCATGAACGAAGAAAAACAAAATAATTAAACCCAGATAAACATTGAAACACACAAATGAATGTTAGAATAATTATTAAAAGAAACGCCTAAAGTGGATTAATGCGTAGGCTTCAAACCAAAATTTTATATTTACCTAATTATAATATTACACAACACTTGTGGCCGAGAAAATTCACCAGTTATAAAGCGAGGCGTATAGAAACTTTGGCACATTAGCGCTGTGCAAAAAACTAATGAGAATGGTAAAAGTAATGCTGACACTATGCAATAGTTCTAACAGAGGTCACTAAGCGCAATGTGTGCGAGAACGCAATGAAATCTTAACATAGTTACCCAGACATGACGCAGGGGACTAAGAACGGTAATGCTGGTGATAACACTGTTCAATTAGCGTTAGTCGGAAGAACCCTCGTTGTACAATACAGTTTCTCTCGTTCTTTAGTTTCTGGTATCTCAGTTTGTAGTACTTGGAGCACGTCGCGGCGCCGTTTCTTTATGCACACTTCTTTTTTTGCGCCGCTAGCAGCGGGTTTGGTGGAAGCCATGGCCATGGGCCGGGCTTCACTAAATCTGAATCTGACCCGCGGGCCGGGGTTCGGAGACCCCTGCCTTAGACCATCGCATCGACTTCGCGAACGCGCACGGTGATTGACATAGGGCCCCAAATATCCGAAAAAGGCCTTTTTTGAAGTCATGGCAAAATCCAGCGCACGCAGGAAAACCAAACTGATCCCTGGGCGCCTTCCCTCTGCGTACGCAGATGGCCTCCGTCCACCGAAGAGAAAACTAAAAGAATGACCGTCTCCTCTTCAAAACAATTTTTACAACGGAGCTGTTCAGGGCTAGTTTTCCCAGGATCGTGTTCCCCGCAAAGAAAGGAGGACACCGAACTCTGGACACCTTCGCGCCATCTATGAGCGACGGCGGAAACCCGCGTATCTGGTTGGCGCCGTCGCTCATAGATGGCGGCTAGCTGCTTTCCACTCTGGCTTGCCGACTTCGATTACTTTCCATTGTACAGCTCCGCTGGTCTTCCTTCTTTTTTTTCTTTTTCTATAGTTATTTTTTGTTCATTTTGAAAACGACGAGGTTAGGAGCTGCTGCTGCTGCTGCTTCGCGTGCTTTCAGTCACCCTTCAAGAAGAAACCGAACTTGTTTCGAAACGTCTGGTTTCCTTTCAAGATTTGGTTCGAGCTATTTTTTTTTTTTTTACTTTAATGGTCAAACAGACATATATGTATGAAACAAGCGTGCTTGGAAAACGCGGGAGGCGCGTCCGCATAATTCTGACATCATGCCTGCAGTGAACAACCTGGATTTTTTGTGTGTCATGTCCGAGCAGTCTGACTGGGTAAGCCCCAGTCAGACTGACTGAGGGTTTAAGCCTGATTCATATGGTGCGACTTTCCTTGCGATATCGCTAGCTGCGGCGTTGAGCTCCGCAGCCTCCACCGGGCATTTTTGTTTTGTGCCGAACAAGCGACGTTGCAGTTGCGAAATCGCCATCAAAATCGCACCACGCGAATCAGGCTTCGAACACACTCTATGCTCTGTTTCACCTTGCGATGTACCACAGGAAAGGCTACGAGCGCGAGCTCCTTGCTCTAGGGCACATCTCGGCGGCACAAGCTCTCGTGCGTCAAGAGTATAGTTCCCAACGCTATGAGCTCGCGCTTCAAGCCTTGTCTGCGGTACAACACAAGGTGAAACGGAGTATAGTGTGTGAAGCGATGAAAGCGTTGATAAAATTGTTCGCAGCTCGGCAAGCCATGGTTTCAACATGGATGTTGAAAACTTAAAAGTCCTAATCAATTTACACGCTGCTCCTCCCGAGTTTTGATGTACAGCGCTCGTTACACGAACGCGCGTTCGGGCTTCGCTACTGCGCGACGCGTATCAGACACGCCTTCTGTTACCGCAGAACGAGAAACTGCTCTTCTAAAGAGGAGACAAAAATTGCATAAAGGTCCTCTGACCTTTTTTGCAAAGGCAACATGCTCAATTGCAACTCGAGAGCGAGTCGTGGACACCATGATAAGAAAAAGGCAGACTGATTTCTTTTTGCATGAACACATCAAACAAGTCTAGCTGTCAAGAATCATCCGCCAAGTTTGCTACCACGTAAAGAGCACAAACTAAAACAACAAATATATGTGTGTCTGCGTGACACAATATAATGCGTGACTTTCACGTGACGTCATGGGATCATGTTGACACATTCGTTCCTACCTGCTTCTTGCCAAGAAGTAAAAGAAAACATTCAGCAGTGAGATACTGTTTGTTCCAGAAGGTGCGAGCGAGCTCAGCCAATACCACCTAGAAGACCAGGCCTGCGCATGACGTCATCGTTAGCGGACCCCCGACCGACCCGCCCCAAGCGGCAAACACGCCGAAGCTCGCCGAGAGTCGCCGCAAAGCGGCAGACGCGTCCATCTTCGGCGTCGCCGCGTGCTGACTTCGCGCTCGTCGTGAGACGCTGAAAGACGCGCTGCTGACGCTGGTGCGATGGCGTCGACGCCGACGCGCGCTAGGAGGCGCTGCGTCGATCCACTAGGCTATAGGTGGCGTCAAGTCGACACGCGCGCTTTTGATTCATAGGTGACATCTCAGCCATTATGTAAAGCCCAGAAAGGTGCGTATTTTCTGCATCATAACAATCGCGCAGTGCGGTGCCACCAGCTCGAGCGCTAAGCTGACCAATACATAGGCGGCGTTCCATCCGTCACGCACCAAGTGCGCGAGAATGACACGTGCATGGCACTATTCAGTGTAGTTTGATTTGCTGCGCTGAGACTGACACGTTAAAAACTCTACGACGAGGCCAGACTTCGCAAGCCGCCAAGTCGGCTTGAGAGGGCCAATCGCATGCAATTTATCGGTGCATCCATCCATCGAGCGAATGACGCATGGGCTGATAATATAAGGTGTCCCAAGCCGTGACCTTCCGCTGTAAAATTGAGCTCGGCAACCAAGGCCGGCACGATGACAGCTGAGGGACGTCAATGCGAGCTGTTCCCGTAGATCAGGCCTCCGTGTCAAAGCGGTCTATACCCGTAAAGACATTAGAGCAAGAATACGCTGTCAGAAGTCAACGGTCGGGCGCATTCGCAGACGACCGAGTTAGCGACGCCATATACTCGTGGCGCCATCTCCCGATTGGCGCAGCGAGCAGACAACAAGTCGTCGTCTACTCGCTGCGCCTATCGGGAGATGGCGCCACAGGTAAATAGCGTCCCTAACATGGTCGTCTGCAAAGTGCGCCCAACCTTGACTTTAAAAAGTGTTTTTTCACCGTTTATTTTTTTACAGAAAGAGAACTTCGTTTTACAATACTTTCACACGGTAAAATTGACCTGCTCAGAGCAGATTCCGTGAAAGTTCGAGCTTTCTATCTGGCAGGCGCCTGATTTTTCTGACTCGTTTTACAGTGGAACCATCCGTTTGGACACCCTATATGTTTAGGCCTATAAAGCCAGCCTGCGTTCTGGCACTTGGCATATGGTGAAACGGTCATGATCACTGCCACAGCGCAGTCTTGCTTTCTGATGACTAAACGCATTATTCGGCCTTGTCATTCGCCGACATCCCACCGTACATTGCAGTGCATTGGCGTGTCCGAATGCTTTGCGGGAAAGTCGAAGCCCAAGATTTTTTAGAGCGTAGCAGGGCGTGCTGATGTCATCCGAAATTTGCCATTCTTCGCGTGTAATTCGATAAGGTACGTACCGACCTGCAAAGTGATCGTCGTAGCAGGCTAGCTCGCTGTCGAGGTCTTGTCGCTGCTGCCCAGTGACGCGCTCCTGCCTGTTAGCGATATTCCAACGCCACGCTGACGGTCGTTGGCCAGCAAGCCACACGAAGAAAACTCCGGTGCTGAAGTTGTGCACGCTGTCCGTAGCACTCGCCAAGAGAGGGACTTTTCCACTTTGAACAGCAGTCGGTATACTATCCGACAACCTGCAAACAAACAAGAATAATGTGAGGGACACGTTAAGATTTCTGTTAAAAATCCAACCGCTTTCTAAGTTTCTTTTAATATAGAAATTTAAAAAGAAAACTGAACATAGCTGTTTAAACATATAGGATTCAACTCAGGGTAAAGGAGATGTCAAAGCAAATTGAGACCACGTCTTGAGTTTGCGAGATCAACCAAAATGAAAGCAAATAAGGTTTTTAGATATTATGCTTTTTTTTTTTGCTACACTGCGTTGATCTATGAGATGCTTTGAAGGGACAGTGAGAAAAGTTTACAGTGAGTCTGTTTTTTCAATCCATTCACCGTGTTTATAGCGTATGAAGCTAGTTTTTCGTAAGAACGCAAGCAGCCCAAGCTTATAGCTTGAAATTTTCAACCTCCGAGCTTGCAATCGTTACAAACGTAAAGTAAGCTCTGACAATCTAAAAACCAGCCTCCTCTACTTGTCACACTAATCCTAGGGAATGCTTGCAAATTCTTCACTTATAAACCTTCACATAGGCAGTCTGAGTTTTCCGACCCAGAAATAAGATAAACACACACCTCGCCAATACAAAAGAAAGCGTGTTCTCGCGCTGCATAGGTTTTACAAGCTGCGCGAACACAATAATCGCAAACATTTCACCACTGGGAGCGCTATCGTGTTCGTGGTCGCATTGTTGTTCTTGCAGTGCCCCCCTTAGCTAAAACAGTAGTAGCGCTGAGATGTTTCGGTGGCGCCCTCTAAAGGCTAACTTTCGCGATGTCACGACTAGTATTTATCTTGACGTGATTGGAAGGATTCGCCTCGCCGTGAACCGGCGATTGGACACTCATTATCATAAGACAGGAAGGAAGCAATGGTTTGGCCAATCGCGAACTTCGAAAACACAGCGAACGCTCTTCGCCGCGCACGTCGCTAACGGTCCGCTGTAACGACACGACACGAAAACGCTCTCTGCATTCCAGGAAATAAAGTAAATTTGCGAAAACTTGGCAATCCTCGAAGACAAGTACACGCTCACAAAACAAAACTAAAAAAAGTAAACAAATCACTTTTTTTTGTTTTCTCAAACGGTGAGCTACCGGCCGAAACGCACAGTCGAACGCGAAGGGGCCCTTCAATGGGCTCGCACTGAAGTTCGACAGATGAATATGGCCCAGAACACGTTATAATCACTCCGCTGTCACTGAGGTTGTGGCATTAGTCAATGAGAACACCGAATAAAGTATCACGGAGAAGAAAACAATTCACAGTATAAACTACGGCCTGCGTTTCCTAGGTCGCCAGTGAAAATGGTTCGCACTCCTTAATGTAGTGACCAATATAACAACGCTGTCGCATTTCAACGTCACTGGGGTGCCGCTCTTTCTGTCGCGTAATGAGGCTACTTTCGTCGCTGATTTCCTGGTCATTAAATACACCGGGAAGCAGCGCTGATCAAATGCTTCGAGGCTCCGAACGGCGTTGCCGGGCCACGCTGTTCCCCCCGACAACAAAATACGCTGGCGTCAGAAGCTGCCCGAAACATTCGGCATCTTCTTCGCCGACGGACTCCGGGAAGTGCTGCAAGGCAGCCTACCCCAATCACGTACCATTAACGCCCTGCATCGTTTCGTTCTTCGGCGCGATCGACCTATCAATTGTTGAGAATCTCTTTTCCGCGCCCGATAACCTAGAGCCGTTCCTAACCACACTCTAAGCCAATCGCCTGCGCGTCTACATTCCGCAAAAACACTCAAGAAGCCATCTTCTGCGATCTAGGAAATCAGCCCACCGAATGATCAGGCAGAACATCCGTTTAGACCTAAAAATGAAGTCTGCGCTGTGGCATTACGCAGTGCAAAGCGTCATGCTTACATTGGGTAATGCCACGGCGCTAGACGTCTAAACAGATGTTCCGCCGCATCATTCGCTGAGCAGATTTCGTAGATCGCAGAGATTGACTCTTCGAGTGTTTTGCGGGTAAGTAGAGCGCAGGCATTTCTTAGAGTGTAGGCCACTAAACAAGCTCAAAGCAAAGACACTTCACTCATTGGATTGGATTGGATCATTTTGCTTCCCCTTGGTAGCGGGTGATCACAGCGCGTGATCATCTTGGCACTTAAAATCATGGTTGCCAGCTATCTTAAACTTTATCTCAAATGGCGGGGAAACGCCTTTTCTTCCTGTATAAATGTTGAAACAGTGCGCAGCAGGGCAAAACGATATCAAGATCATGACGTCGCTCTTTCGAATCGCAACAAACGCCAATCGCGACCGCTCTGTACTAGTGCACCAAACATGGCGGCGCCCGCGTGACAACCGGATAACGGTGTGCCGATTCCCTGCGTGTGGCTTACTTAGTGGCCCTACTTGGAACCTGTCGGGCGTTAACAAATATCCCCTGCGCTCCACGTTTAAAGTGCATTCGCGAACGATGCCGCAGTTTCTCAAACGCTCGTTGGCCAGAACCCCGAACATAGGGACAGCGAATGAGCTCGCAGCATCAGGCTCGGTGGAAAGGACACGTTTAGCCATAGATATCGACAACATCGGCCTCGCTCGGCTATGCAGAGTGCAAGTTCGTCTGCTTATTTTGCAGGGGTTGTACTGACGTCAGAACGCCGAGCTCTGATTGGCTCTGATTGAGGGATAGTGAGTGGACCTCAGGGCAGCTTGCTTTGAGGTGTACCCACCATTTTTCGATCAGAGCCAATCAAAGCTCGGCGTCGTTCTGACGTCAACAGAACCCTTGCAAAAGAAGCAGACGAACTTCAACTCAGTCACTCAACGAACACGTGGCGTGGTTTATGTTTACCGCTTCTTGCTTCCTGATTCGATCCCAGTCTTTCGCCCAGTCTTTCTTAATTAAGCTGTCCGTGACAACAACTATGTTGAAAGCAGACGGCCAGGCCGCCTGCTTTCGACCGAGCATACGTCGTCAGCACGCTACGCCTGTCGGAAGTTGGTGGCGCGATCAAGATCGTCGCCAACGTTACTAGAATTACTCAGTTGGGAAACTGCCATAGAGCCTGCTCCGAAAAAGTGGCACCGATTCGTACTCGAGAACCGAGCTAATGGCGATCGCAACGCCGCCATTTCTCCCGCAGCGTCCACTCGAGGAACTGCACGTGACTTCTATTTTGGCTTTGATCGGTCATTTTGGCGCCGAAACAGATACGGTAAAAGGGGTTTCAGGGGTGCCACCCCGTCTCCCAAGCGGACGCGCCGCGAATTAATACTGAAGTTAGGATGCGCCCAGGTTGAGACGCGCTACCTGAAATCACTGCTGAGACATATTAATTGGGCAGCAAAACCTTGCAAACTGAAGATTTTAGAAAACGCCACGCGCCCGTCATTTGTACTGAGCTCCAGTAAAAGTTACTACAATACGAGTGTTTTTGTTTGTTTTTACGCAAAAACATGCTGTCTTAAAGGTCAAAGTGACCGCAGTAATGACAACAAAGAAAATAAAGAGTGGCGTTGTTGTCGTATTTAGCTCGGTCTCGGTGGACGCCAGCGGTCCAGGTTTCAACGATGAGTTTCCCAACTGAGTGTTCTAGTAACGTTCATCGTCGCAACCTCGGCCGTCTGCCGTGTCAAGTTTGTTGGTCTGAAGTTTTGCAGGCAGGAAGGGAGCTACGCATTTAAAGTTTCACGAAACCAAATCCGCCACTGAAATACACATTCGACGAAAATTTGCGATCGCTACGTACGAGAGCGTCGATTTTTCCGTCCGATTTTAGGTCAGCCTCAGGATTTCTGCCAACTCACATATTACGCCTGTGCGATAACGCTTCCCTTTTGCCTGGCCTTTAGCAACGCCGCAGAAAGGGAACCGTACATCGAAAGCAAAAATAGAAGAGGCAAACATCGAAGCGCCAGTTTCATCTAATACTACCGACTAGTCCCCGCGCCGTCGTCTCTACGTATATCTGTTGGTAGCCTTTTCGCACAGCGAGGCAACGGATCCCTAATGATGCTCCCGGGTTTGGTACGCGGTGCGGCCGAAACTTCATTAACGACCACGGGCGGACCGCCGTGTTCGTCGGGATCCCGTTACGCCCCGGGGGTAGCAGGCATCACGTCGTGCACGTTTGCGTCGTTTCGGGGAGATATAGGCCTCCAAAAGGACACCCAGAGCGAAGTATACGATGATGTGCATCGGTATTTTGCGCCCTTAAGACACCTACAGTGTTGCATTCGTGTGCAGACAGATGTGAACAGTATACGATGTGCGCGACACTACCCGACATGGACACTTGTTTTCAATTCCCCTCGAGGCGATATCGGTGAGAGCACGTAAATGTATAGGGTGTCCCAAGTCATCAGGCTCGAACTACATTGGACCGTATAATTCGACGCCTTGACGTAGCAATCTGAACTTTTCGTCAAAGGTGTATTTCGCCGGTCGGTTCTTTCTTGTAAAATTACAAAGCGTAGCTCTCTTTCTGTAAAAAAATAGGGCCAAGAAACTTGCCAGGGTCAACGGCGGGCGGCGACACAAACGACCAACTCGAGTAGCGGGACGGCGACGTTATTTGGCGCTCGAATTGATAGATGAGCTGCTACTTCCTTTAGTTAAAAAAGAAATGCCGACATAAAAGCAAAACTTAAAAGGAAAAAAAAACGCGTTTGCATAACGACGGCGCTTTTGCTGCCAACGGATTTCGTCTGCGTGTCGTCTGCTTTCTTTCGCTGGTCGGCTACACCTTCGGACGCTGCTCCCAACGCCATCTATCAATACGCGCGCCAAACACACCTCGCAACTTGACTCGGTCGCCCGCGTCGCCGTCTGCCGCTGACTTTGGCAAGTTTTTTTTCCCCTATGTTTGACAGAAAGACAGCTACGCTTTATAATTTCACAAGAAAAAAAACGACCTGTGAAATACACCTTTGACGAAAAGTTTAGATTGCTACGTGCAGGCGTCGATTTTTACTGTCCATTTTAGATCGAGCCTGGTGACTTGAGACAGCCTATATATACGTCGCGGGACAGTCACGCCAAATCATCTTATCTCGAAACAGCCGAGCGTAGCAATAACTCCGAGAAGACAAGACGCGCGATTTTGCCCCGCAAATGTCATCACCAGTGCCCGCCTGGCTCGCTTCAGCGTCGCCGGCAGCGCGCCTTGCAGCGTCTCATAACGTGGACGCCGCAAAGCGGTAGACACGAGGATGCCACGAAGCAGGCGTCTGCGGATTTGCAGCGTGTTTCGGCCAACTTCAGCGTACTTGCCGCTTTCAGACGGGGTCGGGGATCAAATTGACGATGACGGTGTTCGAGCGTGTAATGGGGCTTGACGTACAGTTCCACTCTCCGCTGGCATAAAAAAAATATATTAATTAAAAATGCTTATATTTTATTCTCGCCTAAGGTACTGCCACTTCGTCAGAGCTACGATCAAGGTATCCAATTTCAATTTAAAAAAAAGTTACCTGGTTCAGAAAAGAAAAAAATGGTGACACCAATTTTGAATACACATTATTCGTGATTTGAATACGTATGCGATGTTTAATGATTTTTCAAATATTAAAAAGGCGTAACCCGGATAATTATAAAGAAGATGCATCAATATCAAAAACAAAAAGAAATGACTGTCGTTTTAACCGAATTAGGAGCGCTAGAACATACCAATCACCTTTACCTTGCCTACCGAAATGAATATCGGAGGGTTCTCACGTGCATATCTAGTTATTGGCAGAAAATGCTTCAATATTTAGGTCCTCCGCGTTTAAAGCACCTTAGAAACAGTAGCGTACTCGCATATAAGTACAACCTCTACAACAAAAAGAACAACTTTACGTTGCATGTGTTTACAAACGTAAATGCACTTTGGACATTTGAACATAACATAATTGAACCCTCTCGCCCAGTAGCGATTTCCTGCTTGTAACCTCAGTCACTGTGTAAAATAATTTCTGAAATGATAAAAAATAAATAAAACAAACGTTCTTGTTGTTGTTTTAGCGCGGGCTGCACTATGTTTTGACACTCTACCAGTGACGCGATTTTTCTTGCAAATGGCAGAAAAGTACATGTATGTTAGTGCAATATTGTTTTTTTCCTACTTGCTTAAGATATGAATGTCTTGTTCGCGTCCAATCTTTGTACCATGTTTATCTTGGAGCTTGCACTGCCCTCTACATATTACGTGCGCGCTGCGTGCGTGCGCGTGTGCGCGCGTGCGTGTGCGTGCGTGTGCGTGCGTGTGCGTGTGTGTGTGTGTGTGTGTGTGTGTGTGTGTGTGTGTGTGTGTGTGTGTGTGTGTGTTTTATCTTGGACGTAGAGCTACGTCTTTCTGCGCGCTTGGAGGGGGGTGCAAAGTTGGCGAGTCAATATCACGAAAACTTGGTCAGCGGAAGTGGTTTCTTGAGGTGTACACCAATGACGCGGCGAACATGATGTCCCCTCAACCACAAAATCGCAGTCAGCTTTTTTTCCTTTTTTTGAGGCGTAAAACAATGACGCGGCGGACAAGCTGTCACGTCAACTGGAGAGGCGCCGTTGGCTTCTTTTTTTAATCGTTTGTATCTTTCTGTCAACTGGTTGCTTTCGTTCTGGTAGCACCAATGACGCGGCAAACATGCTATCGCGTCAGCCACGAAGGCGCCCAAAAACAAACAAAATAAAACTTCGTATTGCGTGTTTTAGACGGCACGATACCGCGCCCACGTTTTCTCCGTCGACTTACTTCGCACGCAATTCCGCCTCTGAGCTGCTGACTGAGATGGCGGCGCGGCGGGGCTGCAAAATTGCTTCTACGCAACTCCGAGCCACGGGCATTCACTTCTTGCGCAACCGCCATCGCCATGCGGCACGAGACCGTAGACGCGTCGCCAGCTGCCACAAACAACCCATATGGGACGAGTGGACGAGTCACGGCCTCTTATATATCACGCCCTTCTCATTTCTCGTTCCACCCACACGTAGTTCTACGGAAATTTATGCACCATAGTACACCTATGCACCGACCTATGCTTTTTACTGAAGTGCGACACCACAAAGACCGATACGTTGTTCATGGACACTATAATAAACACTGATTGATTGATTGAGTGATTGATTGATATTATAATGCGCACAAGCTTTCCGGTTCTACAGCCCAGAAGCTTGATCTGCAGAGCCCGAGGATACTTAGTTCAATCCCTACCATTGCCCCCTTCGTTCTGGATGGGCGTCGCACCGGCTTGCGGTCGTGTATCATTACTGCGTGATGCACGTTAATGACCCCTGGCTAGTAGTAGTACTGCGCTTGCTAAATTTCTTATCTACAGCGGAGGCGTCGGACGCCCGCTAGGGCTAAATAACTTCACGCTGTCTAAGCAAACACACGACACAGTTACTGGAGCATTTTCGAAATATCCTAGGGCCCCGTGCAAACGACTGTGACACTGTCACGCGTCTATACAACATCCGAAAAAGCGCTTAAAAAAAGGAACGTTATTCTCTCGCCCCCCCCCCCCCCCCCAATGGTAAACGATCCGCGCTCGACGTGTAAATGAAATATGCGTTTCCGAGAATTGGATTTTGGATAATTAATTTTGGAGCGCATAACGTCTTCACAATAAAAAAAAATCTTTTAGCTCGAACTAGTTTCATTAACGAAACATCCTAATTAACTGTTTTTTTCTTTTCAGTAACGCGAGCCAGGCTTCCAATGTTTTCCACTTTTAAAATATTGAAAGCAGAGTGTTTGTTGTTGCCGTTTATTTATTTATTTTTTCGCGAGGGGCTGACGTCCGTTTTACTTCCATTTACTACTTAAAAAATGTAGGGCGTGGCGAATACTTAGCGTCTCATTATCGCTACCTAACCAATGAGGGTGCTGAATCAGCCGATGAGAACGCCGAAAGAACCAATCACGAAGTTGGAAACACGAGCAGAGTAAGCCCGTACGTCATGTGTTTTTTTCAGATGCCAGTGCCTAAAACAAGTGTTTGAACACATTCGACAACAAAATTGTGTTTGTTAATTCGTGCTTATGACCGGTTTTGTAAGCCCCTCCCCGAACCCCTTTTCCCAGCCAAGCAGAATTTTTTTTTTAATTACATCTAAGGATTTAGGAACCTGCTCCTAAAACAACGCAAACGAGAAGAATCGCGAGACGTTTGCGTGAGGATCTTTAGTTTTTGTTTGTTTGTTTGTAAGAGAAAAAACTGACAAAAATTTCCTTCCTTTTAATTAATAAAAAAATTGCTGGAACTGTCATTTATGCATCTTTTTTTTTACCCCCTGCCCCCTCACATGTTCAGTTCTTTACACTCTTAGAAATCTGCGCCATCTGCTTTATCGCAAAGAACTTTGGGAGAACCAATCTCTGCGGACTACGGTGAAAGCTCATCAAATGACTAGGCCGAAGACGACGTTAATACCTAAAAAAGAGCAGTCTGCGGCGTTACATCGAGTATTACTCGAGATACGCACGGAGCCAACGATATTGCCGAAATAACCGATAAAAACGCCAAAGAACGAATCACAAAGCAAAAATCGCCAACGTGATGAGCCGCGCCCTGTTTTTCTTAAGTTGTCGGTGAACATAGTTTCACCAAAAGTACTGGCATTCTCATTCATAGCCGCAAGCCTCCTTTTGGAAGCCACTCAACACGGAGTCCGCGGCCATCTCAACCTTTCCACACCGCTTGTTTACCATCGACGACGCCAGCTTCTCCTCTCCTTCCGACGCCATCTTGCGATACCCTTCCGAAACACACGCCCTTACCAAAGCAACGGACCGCACAAACCTCCCCCCCTCCTACCCCCCCCCCCCCTTTTCAGCCGCACTTCTTCATCGTTTTCTTGGCCGGACCTCAACGCCACGCGCCTAAGTGCTCCTTCGTGTTCGGCTTCCCCTCATCATGACTCGCCATGCGGAGAAGCCAGAGTCGCCGGGGGCTTTCTGGCTTGCCCCTTTTTGTTTTTTGCCAACGGACTCCCACCGGGGCTTGGGGAAGAAACCGATGAAGTGCATCTGGTCGTGCCAGGAAGCGAGCTGTACGACGGGGTCGAATCACTCCCCGATTTGCTCGCCTAGTTTTAATCAAGGAGTGCCGTCGAGATTTCTCAAACGTGTATCCGGAGGAGTTGGAGGGAAAAGGTTCCGCTTAATGCCGAGGTCCCTACTAGGGCCTGTCATCTCGAAAAAAAATAAAAAATACAGGATCTATTTTTTATTTGTTTATTGTACTGCAGCCCCGGAAATACGCGCGCATCCGCCGCAGAGTCCCCATACTAATAGGCTTCGTGGGCATACTAGAGAAGACGTCGTGGTCCTAAATAGTTGACTAAACGGAGTCGTTAAGAAATTGCAGGTCCATTACCGCGTCCTGGAAATGGACCGCGGCGACGCACAATCACACCCCGCACTAATCGTGACGCCGCGTGACGCAATGGTATCACGTGCCATGCCGTCACAATTCTTCGCCAGTGTCACGTGATGTTTAGCGGATCGCTTCTTTTTCTTTTTTCTTCAGTCACGACGGCGGGCTACGATTTGGACACTCGGCGAGCAAGTCGGCGAGATTGCTGACCGACCGCAACCCTTGGTCATCGTTGAGGTCAAGCGCAGCGCGGGCCAATCACGGCGGTGGGCGATGACTCGTCGAGTGTCCAACTTAGAAAACCAAGAAACACAACTGGGAATATCCGCTGCAAAACTTTGTCGTAAAAAGGAGAGAATGTCGTCACCCGGGAACTTAGCGATGTCTTTAAAACGAACGTGACATGGTCTTTAAATCGGGTTTATCGGCGCAGGGAAGAACGGAACCATAAACCACTTTCCGTTTCAAATCGAAAGTGTACTTTCATTTTATTCTTCGAGAAATCTAACGTTTTCACTTCGAACATGCCTCAATAAACCTTTAACGTTTGATATTTTACGAAGAGTAGTTTTTTTTGCGTATTAGGGTCAAATAAATAAAAATATAAGAACGCGCAAGACTCTTCGAGGTTACCCGATTGAAAAAAAGAAAAAAAATCCGCAAGCGACATTTCAAGGGTTAATGGAACAAACAAAACAATCCATGTAGTGGATTCGACACAGTGGACAAGTCGGCATAATTTATATAATGGAATCAATCTTCTGAGGGCAAACTGTGGAAATTTAATCTCGAAAGAGGCATCCGAATTTAAATTTTCGGCTAATCATATTTTCATCTCATTACTGAATGGATGCCGTGAAAGAAAATTTGACAAACACAATATATTTTGTGTGTGTGTTTGTTTGTTTTTTTGTGCGCGTTCTATCCGAGTTTATTTGCCACACAAACATTGCGTGTGGGGGTTATTTACCAAGAAATAGTGCTAAAAAGTCGACAACGATTAATTTTATAGTAAAAAATTAATTACAGGCCAAGGCTTAAATATATTTTAGCCTTTTTATTTGAACACAAACAATCAAGAGAACCGCTGATGAATTCATTCAAAAGCTTAAGGGAGTGCTTCGTTTGCGGTTCTTTTCAGTCGCATAAAGCATTATTGGTTTTTTTTGGCATATTTTGTTGCTGAAAATAGGCCACTTAGTAGGCGTCAAACTGTTTTCTGACACTGAAAATGAATGAATAAATGAATGAATGAATGTTTATGTCCTTCACAGTGCGTTATGTTGTTCTTTCTCTATGGAGCCATGCCTCGTTCATACGAATACCCGGTTAGTACGAATACCCGGCTATATCGAACAACATTTTGGGGGACCAACTGGGTAAATACACGCCTTTTTTCTTGTTATTAGAGAAACTCACATCGTAGACGCTTTTTAAGTGAAACGCAAGCGTCCATATTAACGAAACATCACTTTATTCGTTTTTTTTCGTTTTTGTTTTTTGGCGCTATATCGTGTCACCGACATCGCTCTATTCCGTCTCGGTAAATATATTAGGAAATATCTTCAAATTCAACAGCAGGAATACGCGTGAAAAAAGATATCACTGCCGACCAAGGTAGTGGGAAGGTTTATTAAATCTAAGTTATTTTGATATCACCATAAAGTGTCAGAAAATCCTCATGGCAGGGCCCGACCAACGCGATAAAGCTTTAATAAGATATATCGTTCGCCGCGTTCGAAGCATCTTACTCCGTTCAATCACTTCAGGGGATCGAGGTCAAGCGGTTGCACTCACGCTATTTTCCCAACTATAAAAAAGCGCGCGAGGCTTAAAACAAGAAAAAAATTAAAGGAAATGAAGTGTGAAAGAAAAGACTGTCGCCTCAAGTCAAAATGAAATGACAACTTTTGAAGTCAGCATCGCCATCGGCAAAGGCTCAGTTTTAGTCTCGGATGCACCACGGGGAACGCTACGAATCACCCTGACCAATCGAACGTGGACAGTAGCATCACGTGACACGCCGACACAGCGGAGTGGCAGGCAGGGGAAAACGTCACGTTGGCCCCAATCGTGGCGCTATTTATCGACTCAGACGGTTTAAAAATAAGCGCCGTGGTCGAGAAAGTGGGGAGAAACGGAGCATAAATGAATCGACAACGGCTACACGACTTCGCCGTCACGAGATTCTGAGTCACGCTATCGCATACTCGAGAATCGGGACATTATTTTAAAGAGAAAGGAGAAAAAAAAGTAAAATTAGAATAAGCGACAAACGACGCCCATATAAAGTGGTTCGTCCTTTCTATTATGTACGCGTGAAGTAATGATGTACCTTTACAGTTAAGGCTGCCCTTGTAACTAGGGTATAATCCCAAAGAACGCTAATAGATAAGCTGAAAAAAAATACAAAAACAGGGCGGCTAGGTTCATCCTCGGAAGAAATAAGGAAAAAAAAAGGCTGCACAGAAATAAAAAAAGTTAAATTAGGAACCGCTTTACGCGCATCCGGCAAATTTCCCATTAACATTTCTGTTCACAATAGCCAAAAAATAAAACTGGAAAAAATTGTGAGACTTACTTAAAACAACTCTATTATGTATCTAGTCGGAAATATCATAGTCTTAATATTAGAGAGTACTGCGCTAGGACAAGAACGTTTGCAAATTCTCTTTTTCTCCGAACGATAGCACAATGGAATCGACTCACGAAAGAACAAATGTGCTGTTTCAATAAAAATAATAATAATAATTAAATTTCTGTAATGTCCGCCCCTGGACACTGCGAGGTAAATATTGATTGAAGAATAAAAAATATAGTTCCATCTTCACTGAAAGCCTTTATGAAGGGGGATGTATATCTAATTTTCATACTTTCAAGATTGAATGCAGAACATTCCTAGTGGCAGTGGTATACATTTTCGTTTGCATAATCTATCTGCTGTCTATTTATTATATGTAATCACTATATGCAGCCGACTTGCCCAAAAAAAAGATATGGTATTTGTCAATCTTTAATTCAGTTGTTTATGGCGTTGTTGAAACCTAAAACAAGCAAACTATATTTTCTTTCTTCTAGAGAAAAGTTAAAATTCACTGCTGAATTTTTTTTGAACGCGAGGCGAAGATACAATCGACGCTTTAAAATATTGAGTGCTCTTCTAGCTTTATTTCGTGAGATTTGGTATTTTAGAAATGTATTCCTTATTGACATTCATTACAATGTATTTAAAGTTATCAATATTTAATGACAGTGCTTGCCCACTTCACCAACAAGTGATACCTAGAGTGCCTTCATGTGCGCTTAGCATAGAGTGATGCCAACTGCCTGTTTCCCTTTCCCACACCCTCTTCCACCGCAATTTTGTTTCTCTCATTGTTTCCCCGTGCGCCGGAAAGTGGCTTTTGTGTCCATCGCCGAGGGCGAAAATGCTAATCCTCCCTCCGTGGGTTCCACAACGCTGCTCCGAACTTGTGAGATAAGGTGCTTGTTTCCGGGAGGGTTATAAGCCCCACGGATTATCGCTGAAAAGCAAAATGGCTGCTGGTTTGTCGGCGAGTGGTATTACAAAGGGTGGCATCACCCTAGCAAAGCGCACATGAAGGCTCCCTAGTGATACCATGCTTCGATGTTCGCGTGCCCCCTATCCCACCATATGTGCGAACTCGCTCGCTCTATAGCTCCTACATACCAATGCCGTAGTGACGAAGGCATCTGGAGAGCAAAGGAAAGCAAAGAAGGTGACATGGGTGATAGTTCCGGTTGGCTACCTCGTGCAGAGTGGAATCCCCAAAGGTCATCCAGGCGATATCCCACACCGCCTGGCGATAGTTACCAAATTGCAGACGAGAAGCAACTTGGCTTAGAAGGGCGAGGGGAGGAATCCTACTTTTAGGTTTTTGGTTTCTAGGCTAGATGGCGCAAGTTACCACCCGTTACAAATGGTGCTGCCGTTAGCATCCGTCCATCCATCCGGTGGGAAGGTTCGAGACGTCTAGAGGAGAAAGGAAGCAGGTAACAGAGGACGTAGAATTTACATTTCCTCGAACGCTACAAAAACTGGTACTCCTCACGAACACCGCGACATTCGTTTTGTACCGGCAGATTTCCGGGTGCGTTTACTTTAAGAAACAAAAGAAGAACTTTGGTGGCCTTTTGCTCCCTTGTGCGGTTCCTCCTAGCGTCACCGAATAGGCTGTGCAGCAGACTATTTTTAGGGCGCAATTGACTCCGTAAGTGTGACGTCATGGGTCCAAACAAACCGTTGCTAGGGTCGTTGTTATGGACGAATACATGTGGCTCGGTTTCGCTGCGAAAACCCGACCATTCAAAAAATCAAGAGTAGGATTTAAACTTCTAAAAATCACAGATATAGAAAGCTTGAATGTCATACATGTTCCGACAGAAGTGTGCCGGTAATCGCTCGTTTCTGAAATATTTACGACTGCAACTTCCGGTCCTCAAGATGCCTGCAGCAGACGACGAATGCAAGAAGTATGCCGTCTGCCGCACGCCGGCCGCCCAAGTGGGGCCGTCGTTTGCATCGTGTGAATAAAAGGCGATATTCTGACATCGCATTTGTTTGAAATATAATGAGTTTCATACACTTTTAAGATTTCATAGTGGGGTGCGATGCAAAATATGGTTTATCGAAAGTCCGGGCGTCGATCGAGACGATAGTCTGCTAAAAGATCGCATTGCACCCGCGCGAAAAGTACTTCAGGCGAACGGTTGAGATCCCAAATTTTGTTTGCGGACTCGCGCTATGCGAGAGTGCTTCGTATACCTGGTTGTAACCGTCGCGTGGAGAGAGATTCTTGCAGTTTCTTCAGATTTCCGCAAAACCCCAAAGCGCGAAAGAACTGGATAAAAAACATAAGGTGAGTCCAGTGGCGTCACGAGGGTCATCGGCACCTGGGGCGGTGGCCCGCCGCGACACCCCCCCCTCCCCCCGCTCTCGCGTGGCCTGCCGCGGCAGCCCCCCCCCCACTCTCGCGTTGCACACCGCGACTCCCCCCCCCCCCCCGCTCTCGTGGCTCGCCGCGACACCCCCCTGAGCGCTGCACCCGGGGCGGACCGCCCCCCCGCCCCCCCCTTGTGACGCCACTGGGTGAGTCTATTACAGACTGTACTCGCATCGCGGGTTCGATGAAGATCTTCACCAAAAGAGCACATCCACTGAATTTGATGTATACCAAGGGGGAAAAAAAGCAAAAATACAGCGAAATCGCGATAGATATGCTATTCTTTAATAACCTGACAACCACAATAATAAAATAATAATAACAAACGACTTACCTCGACGGCGTACGATTTGTTTCTTATGGTGGCCTGCACTACGCCGGTAGTGCACTTCAGGTCGTCGTCGTAACTGATCTGCGTGACTTGGTTTAATTTTACTGCATTTTCACCCCTCGTAACTAAGCTGGGTTGTTCACAGGAGAAAAAAAACGCACATTGCGGAGGCCTTTACGGCCATGGCAATCCACTTGTTTTTGTCTTTTGTTTACCGAGGCATTTCAATGAAGACGCCCGCTGCAACAGAGGCCAGTAAATCTATCGTGTCGTCTGCTACCAAAGAAAAGCGGAGTGTAAGACTTCAGAAATGGCTTTCATCGTTGCACTATGACACTGAGACGACAAGAACATCTTCATAATTAGATATCAAGAAGTTAGGTTGCTTACAAAAAATTATTTACTCACCTGTAAGCAAAAATCTAGCCTCATGTGGAGTCTCCATGCATTAGTCCATAGCAACGCCCCTAGCAACGATTCGTTTGGACCCAAACGCCATGTTGTGACGTCATCACTTACGGGGTCAATTGTCGATTTTTTTACGTTTCGAAAATTATTTTTAATCAAAACTGTTACTTCTTCTGCTTCAAATACGAAGTCGGAAAGATCCGACGATATATCGTTTCGCTCTGTCGTGGACAGTTCTCGACATTTCTGGAGAACGGAACGCTGCTCCGCGCGATTTCAAATAAAGCTTCAGAGGACCGGTATGAATGGCTCTAATCACAAAGATGGCTAAAGCGTCATTATACTCCGAAGCGCAACTCATTTAATGGTTCTTTGCTCGTATTCACCTCTAAAACCAAAAAAAAAAAAAAATTAAAAAGTCCGACATTTTGCGGAACGTTACTAATTTCCCCCTTCGTGTGTCGAATTAAGATATACGTAGGTGCAACTTAGATTAGCTTTGTCTTATTTTACCGAGACTTACACGCTTCAAGCGCCGAAAGCGTCGTTACTTGGTTTCAGAACCAAATATTGCACGAACTACTTCGCGCAGCGCATTAAGTAAGCGCAAAACTTCCATTTTCATTTTTATTTTCTTGATCTGACAACGAGTACACTTGGTCCTGCAGACACTAAATATTCTACGCTTCAGAGTAATGACACTTGCCAATCTTGGTGCTTAAACTCATGGTTGCCAGTTATTTGAAGCCTTATCTGAAATCACAGGAAACGCTTTTCCGTCCTCCACAAATGTGTAAACAGTTCGCGACAGAGCAAAGCAATATTGCACAGGCTTCCCAACGCCCAATCTAAGGCTGAAGAAGTCGCACTTTCGAATCATGACGATCGGCAGTTCCGTCTGCTCTGTACTAAGCACCAAGATGGCGGCGCCCACAGCAATGTCGGGGAACAGAGTGCCAATACTCTACGCGTAACTCATCTAGAGGATCTAGTTGGTCCCGGGCGTCGAGCGCCGTTGCCACGGAGGACTGATTATCTAAGCATGCAAGCTTCCTTTCCTGTTTACTTCATTTGTTTTAATACCACCTATTGGGGGAGGAGACCGTTCGGCAGGGACTCCCGGTCAGTCGGTTATAGCCGATTCACACGACGGACCGAATCGCGATTTTCGTCCGCGGACCGTGTACCACGTGACCGGCACGTCACCGATTCCTGCGATCCGCGCCTCGTCCGCGGACGCGCGGACTGATAAAGCCGAGCGCCTTTTTCACTCGCGGACTTTTAGCGGGAGATCGACTTGAAAAGCGTTTAGTCTGGCAACGGTACATTGTTTTCTCTTTTTTGTTTTGTTTCTCGGCGATGAAAACAAAAATGGCGCATCGTTGTGTGTTGGGCGTTCGCTGGTTCATTTTGTCGCGCGTTTCTTGGTTTCACGTGTGAAAGAAACTGCAGAAACTTGTCTGGCTGACGCGACGCAGGTTCCGGTACTCCTCCGGGTGCGCGTCAAGAAGCTCCCGTCAAAACTCGTCTAGCATGCCGCGATAATTCTTGCACGTCCAATCAGGATTTCACCGAGCAAGACCTCTCTTGTGGCTGTTGTGTACTTGAGTGTTGTGCACGAGCGCGGAGTGCGTGAAGGCATCTTCGAACGCCCCTCCGCGAGCCCAGAACTTCGTCGCTTCTACGCGGAACCCTCCTCGAGCAGGACCATGCCTGTGTTACTCTCATGCTTTGGATCAGTAAAGCTTGTGGCGCTTCGCGCGAAGCCTATCACGGTGTTTTGTCTCGATCTTTACGTAACAGCGGCGTACGATATATTATCGCGCTTGCAAACGTCGATTTCTCTCTTGGACAACGGTGCCACAGTGCGATGTTGGAGTTTCGCGTCACTGTGGGGTGGCGAACATGTTCGGTCCGTCACCGCTGGCGTCTGCTCGTTGTGTCCCTCGTGTGGATGTGCTTGGGAGACGGACGATCCGCGGACATGTCGTCACGTGATCAATCCGTCCGCGGATCAGTCCGTCGTGTGAATCGGCCATTAGGAGACCAGACCCTGTAGCTGCACTCGTGCTGACGGTGTTTTGTAACAAGAGCTCGCATTACAGTAAGTGGCCAGGAGTCTGTCACGTAACGCGGTCTGGGTTAAAAATAGCTTTCACTCTGGATCGCGCTCGAGATTGCATCTCGTACGCTTGTTGTAGTTGCGTCTTATACAACAACAACAAAAAAAGCGTGACACCGCTAAAGCGTAATTCCATCACCGTAACCCCGAAATACTGAACCGCGCCAACGTGCCTCGCTTGTATATTGCGAGCATAAGTTCGTCGTGAAAGCTTATTTGCGATGCCGGCGCCCATTTCTGGGATGCGCGCGTCTGTCAAGCTGTTATGAATGTCATATTTCAGCCGCCCCCCCCCTTTTTTTTTTCTGATGCAAGTGTGAAAGCGGGAAAAGAAAAGACAGCGATGAACGCGAAAAGTTCACGCACGCACGCACGCACGCACGCACGCACGCACGCACGCACGCACGCACGCGCACACACACACAAACAAGCAAACAAACAAGAAAAATAATATAAACGCCGGGTGGGCCAAAAGCCAAAGCTGTGGTGGTTTCGTATGTGGGATTCCACACTCAGATTGCTTTCTCTTCCTTTTATCTTTTTTGTTTGTTTTGCTGTTTTCTTTTTGTTGTTTTGTTTTGTGCTTCCTAAAGGCGTAGTTTATTGTGGTCTTGCGTAGCCTCTCATGTCTCTCAGGGACAATTCGAAGGAGAGTGGACAACCCCGCTGGGAGTCGTGAGCGCAGAAGGTCAAAGCAGTTAAAAGGGAATGCGCGTAAAAAGGTTCGGACTGTATAAAAAAAAAGAGAGAGAAAAAAAAAGAAACGTGCATGTATAATGGGTATAGGAATATAAAAAGAAAGCGCGCTGTAGATTCCCAATAGAATCGAAGTTCGACTACAGTAAAGCCCAATAGTAACAACAAATCCGGTTACCGTCACATCTGTTTTAATTGCGGTTCCGATGTCTGTGACATTTCGATCAGAGTGGGATTTTTGAATGTTACCTTCATTCTGCTCGGCTGGAACTAATAAAATAAATTAAATTACGTTAAATTATATATTTTTCCGCTCGTGTTCAGTAACAATTTCTAACAATTCGGGATAGGTATAGGGTTGGGTTCCACATCGGTTGTTCAGTCGCACTGCCGCCTAAATGTATTATTTCTCTGGAGGAATGAGGCATCCGCTTAAGCACGTACTTCGGTTAGCGTAGCACCATGATTCGAGTTAGCCGAAATTACTTTAAGAAGAGTTCGCCGTATATTGTACAAAATCAAATTGTATAAAAAAAGCCCAGAAAAAAAAACGCTTAAGGACGACGACGAGGAATGCTTTGAATCAAATCGTCGTGTCTTCTTTTTCACGTTCGAAAACCGTAACTCTTTTTTTTTTTTAAGGTTAGCGGTAGACCTTGTTGAAATTGGAAACCCATCGTGATTTTTTTTTACTTATACTTGAAGTTTTTTTTGTTTTTCTTGTCGGTTTTGTGGTACACTAAAATACATTTCCTCTCCGAAAGAACCATTTGTTCGGATTTAACGAGCGCACTACGCCGTAGCCTCTTAACTATAAAAAAACCAACGCCAAAAAAAAAATATATATATAGTGAAATTCAATAGTTTAGTCGGGGACACCTTTTTTTTCGTGAATTTTGTGAAACGAATAATAAGACAGAAAGCAATCGGTAAGAAATTGATCAAATAAAAATTACAACGAACGGAATAAACGTGTTTCGTGCTAAAAACCTATTGTAAAGACTCTTTCTTGCTAATTAGTAATTATATTGGGAAAATGCCCGTCATAGGCATTTAACTAGTTAACTAACAATTTTTAATTGCATTTCAGTTACTAGTTTCAAAGCTTAAGCTAGAAGTACATCTAGGTTTCAAGGAGGTGATTCCTGCAGGCTTAAGGAAGACTGAAGAGGAAATCGGAGAGGTTATCTATTTGAGAGAGAAAAAAAGAGAGAAATTTTTAAAAATTATCTTTTTAAGAAAAAGAAACACCTTAAATCGTCTTCATTTGGGCTCCAGGATCATGCATATCGATATATATATATATATATATATATATATATATATATATATATATATATATGTATATTTTTTTTATTTTTTTAAGTAACGTTGACCCAGAGCGTGACGTCATATACAGAGTTTTCGGAATCTCTACTCTCGCACACCTTCAGCGCCTATCAATGCAATGCACGCGCACTCTCGCTATTAAAAAAAAAATGTCAGAAAAAGAAGTCACAACTGGTGTCAGTATGGGGGAATATACCCGGAAGCTTGCAATTGCACGCGCTGTCCACACGAGCGTCACGCGCTTGGCGGCTGCATCATGATCCGCGTATGACATGACGACTGGTCGGAAGGTTTTCTTGGTTTCTCGCGTTTGGTTAGATCTTAGGCGAAAACGAGATTCACTGGATAAAAATATCCTGGAATCTGCTTCCAACTCGGTTTTTTTTTTCTTTGCAAACAACTCTCCGGCTTTTCTTCTTTTTTTATCCACGAAGGGCTTTTAGAGTTGCATCGGAGTTCATTTTTTTCTGTTCTGCAGCCTAATTTTGCCACTGCACGCGCACGAGCACCTCAAGCTCCGTCCATCATGACACGTAAAAAGTTACGTCACCGTGACGTCGGCAACGAGTACAATACCAAAATATAAAATCGGACACGTGTTTTTTTCGGTTCTTCGTTGCAAACTACTGCGTCGCAATGCGATAACGTGGGCGTGTCCTCTACGAAGGCCATATTCCGCCGATTAAATTACGACAAACCCTAAAGCGCGTAACTAAGCGACAGATGTTCGTACATTTTTGTTCGTTAAAGACGTCACGTGATCAGCACGTCGCCTCTTCTGTTCGCGCACCTCTTCTTTATGTAAGCCCCTTTTCCCCTTGCCAGGCATTGCGAACGAGAGACTCCAGGGACGAGCGCACGCGCGCAATAAAAAGGGGAAGGACAGCACATAGAAAACAATAGCAAATATTTTACTAGGACAATAGCTTCGCTAGCCTCTCACAGTATAATAAAGATATTGAAAAAAAAATTCCTCAGCACAGTGGTTGGGCGTCGGGTTCGAGATCTTGGGTTCCTGAATTCTAATTGTTTACTTAAAACGTTTGATTTTTTGTTATTTCTTTCTTTGAATTCATTCACTTATCACTCTCCCGCGCTTGTGCGTGCGTTTCGTGTTTGAGATTACATTTTTGGGGATTAGGCTGCTCGAAGAAAGGCTCTCGCATGCAATAAAAGATTATAATAATTTTTTTTAAAACCCGTGTTTTTTTTTAAGCACTCATTTTAACAAAAAAAAACACGCGTCTAGTTAATTATAAAAATATGAGTACCGGACTTCAAACGCCTGTACCTAATTTCGAAAAAAAAACAGGTTATTTTTTGTGTTGTGTGCTCTTTCGCTAAATCCTACGGACCGCGGTATTACGTTCAATGTGCTCATTATAGCGCGCTACGCTCGATCAATAACACAATTTTCGTTCCACCAGGTAACAAGAAGAAAAAAAGAAGCGATATAGTTCGAGAGTTTGCTGACATATGGGTCAATCGGTTCATTATGGTGGTGCACTTCGTCCATCACTCGACCAGTTTCGTGGCGTCCAACATCGGCTCCTCCGCCGCTTCGTACATCAAGCGGGTCCCTCTCGAAAGATATATGAGTGATGCATTTTGTAGCCTCCTCTTGCCGCTATGCATCATCGGTCGGGCTATGAGATGACAGCGGGCTCCCTATATATCCCGGAAGGACCCCCCAACAACTGAACAAGACAGTGCCGCTGTCGAAACGTCGACAGGCGTCAGGCCACTTTCTTATTTATATTTCTTTCTTTTAATTCTTAATTCTTAATTCTTTATTCTATTTTCCATTTAACAATGTAATTTTGTAAGTTCGAGCGTTCGACTTTTATTCCGTCCTTTTTCAAGCTTTTTTTTCCCGCGTAACTAGCGTTCTTGTGCCTAGCCTTGATTATTCTTGTAAACTAATACAACTTTTTCTTCGGCACTTCACTCTATTTTCTTGTGTGACTTTTTTCGCCATTAAACTAGATTTGTCTTTTTTATCATCCTACGACTGCTGTGTCTGCGCACCCTACTACGCGCTCTCTCTCTTTCTACTCTCTCTCTCTCTACTCTCACACACACTCTCTCTCTCTCGCTCTCTCTCTCTGTCTCTCTCTCTCTCTCTATATATATATATATATATATATATATATATATATATATATATATATATATATATATATATATATATATATATATATATATTCTGCGTCGCCGCGACTTATCTTTCGGCCAAAATAAACCACTCCAAAAGTAGGAACGCACTGCGTCAAAAGCAAACTTTCAATGTCTAGTTTTAGTAATGCGACCACACACGCTTTGGGTACCAAAATATGCAGCGTCGTCGCCACTCGACAATCACAGAGAGCCCGGATTTAAGGAAGCTGTATGTGTACCGCGTACTAGACAATCCAATACGAGGTTGGGACTCGGCGCATGCGCTGTGGGGACGACGCTATTTCTTTCCGTACGCGAGCTTTTGCGCACGCCCTATTCCCAAGCCCGCTGAATCCCGTCTCGGCGCCTAGGGACGCCGCCGCACCGTGCGTGCTTTCAACGAGCGCAGAATATACGATCGGGCCGTAAAAATCGCCCAACGATCAGAGTCCCGCGAAAGGCGCATGTCTATGAAGTTCGGGCGCGTGCACGGTACACGTGCGCAGCAATCAGGTTTGCCCAGCTAGAGTGCTTCATACACACGCGCGCTTTCGCTAGGACCAGCAAGCAGACGTCGTAATTGTTCTCTTAGGTGATATGGCAAACTTTACTTTATCAAAAATAAAAAGCTGGTACGACAGCAATTGAGTGAAGATTATTATAATTAAAACGAAAGCAGTGATTTTACGACTGCAAAATAAGCCTCGAGTTTGATCTGAACTTCTTCGCTATGACTCGTCTCCCATCGATATGAGTTAGTTGTTTCAAAAATCTAGGTGTGTTTTTTAGCGGGACAATGTGCTGGGATAGTCATATAAATTATATTATTCCGAAGCTTGCTCGGGTAGTGGCCGGGGATCGTAAATTGACACCGATTTATTTTACCTACGAGCCTTAAATTGTTACTTTAAAAAAATCACCTTTCTTCTCCCATGTAACGTATTGTCACCTGGTATGGGGCGCACCAACCACGACTAACATTCAAGAACTCTGTTTGCTGTAGAAGAAAACACTGAGAGGAATATGTAACGTGCCATATGACTTTCACTCTGCCGATTTATTTAAGAACAGTAAGATAATTAATATCTACAAAATATAACACTACAAACTCTGTACTAGTTTTAAAAGCGAAAAGATAAGGGGCTCAGGCTTTCTCGCAAAGACTCGCGTTGTTAAGGGAAACGTCCCCACCGTACCCTACCGGCAAGGCAGAAAAATAGAGCATAGGTCACGCAGCGTACAAATTATGGCGCGTCAAATGTTAAATGTTACACTTCCACACTTGCTAAACGGTCTTTGCATTGATAATATTGATCTTTACTGTTTAACCTTCAAGGACATGCGCTTATATTTTTGTATGTGTTTATTACTTTAGTTTCATGTGTGGCTTTTGGGTGAACCTTGGTTTGTACGCATGTGAACCGTAGACGTGCGATGTTTTTACCGTATAAGTTGTCTTTGGCGTATTTTCCGCACGTTTGCTGTCGATCGGTGTAAGGGGCTCGAAGGCCACTTTTTGTCTTTCGCAGGCCCCCCGTCCCCCCCCCCCCGCTCATCATAAGCGATGAAAAATAAAGTTATTAATATTATGATTAAAATTGAGATAGCAGCCCAAATAAACGGAACCGTCGCTGAAGCGGATGAACACGCAGCGTAAGGACCGGTTTACGCACTTGCGGCTGCTTACGGCCGAGTTATTTATTGTGATCTCTTGCGATTTCTTACGACTAGAGAGGACAGTGGCGCGATCTCTTGGGTGGCTTTGGAAAACCTGATTTCTATATATATATATATACATATACATATATATATATATATATATATATATACATACATATATATATGTATGTATATACGTGTTTTTTTTTTTCGCGCGCCATTTTCTTCTTATATTGCCTAAAAAATAGAAATAAACTTTTGACTATGTTATAAACGCTACAATTTTACACGAATAGTACGTACATTTGATCTCGCAAATACCGCAAAAACCTTGGCTCTAGTGGAATGGAGTTCCAGGGCCACTTCATAGATGGCGCCAGCGTGCCAGCGTTTTTACCCGTCGTAAACGATCACAAAAGGTCAAGCAGACTCGAGCTTGTGAACCGGCCTTTAACGGCGATCCTCTCGGTGCATTTTGGTTTCGAAATATCCCCAACATTGACGCTAGAAAACAACGCGCTGCCCTCGCCGAATTCTCTCGTTTTCGTTTTCCTCGAACACTAAAAATAACAAACAAAGCTCAGCCGGTTTTAGGAGGATGTTTGCTTATGCTAAATTCGAGTGCTCTACGAAATCTTTAGGGAAAGAAATGCAAGGTTCGTCTGCAGCAAACTCTGTTTTACATGCATGATAACGCCGCTTATTTGAATTGGGAAAAAGCGACAGATGCAATCCACTTGTTTTTTTGTTTTCTTTTTTTCTTTCTTTTTTAAGTCAATCGATCGATAGGTAGAGAAACGGAGGAAGGGCCAGAACCAGAAAAATGCGAAAGAAAAAGTTTTCTACTTAGCCGTTCACAAGGAATACGATATTTTGCGTGCGTGCGACACGCATATAGTATACCCAGAGCAAACATAGCGCATGTTCGTGTCTCTTTATGCGAAGCGAATCAGACACAACGGACCAAGAAAAGGAAGACTTCTCCAGGCACGAACCTCCTCCCCCCACCCCACACACAGACGCGAGCGCGCGCATACAAACACGTGCATGCACGAACACACACGCTCACAAACACGCACACGTTAACGCACACAGGCGCACACACATACAAACACGCACACACGTACATACGCACACACACGCGCGAGCGCGCACACACGCACATACAGAAACACGCACGCACGCACATACGAGCGCGTATACACACACACAAATACACACACCTGCAAGCACATAGGCATACACATGTGCACACGCACTTGCGCGCACACAAGCACACACAAACACTTCCAAGCGCAGGTATACGGTGAAAAATGAAACCCGAAACGACATGATTATCCCCAACAGAGCCTATACTCCCAAAAAGTCGGTTTCGCTTCCCATCTTTTCAGAGCGGCGTTTGGGGGAAAGCTATTTCCGGTCACGCGAAACGGAAACCGCCACTTCCCTTTATTCCTTGACTTCCATGTTACTCGTGGACTTTATAAACCAGATTTGTTTTGTGCATGCAGCTTTTTTCTTCTTCTTCTTTTTTTTTTTTTTTGAAGCTGTGGGTGTCGGCAGGACGTTCCTCTAAACACCTAATATTTCGATCAAGTTTAATGCACGAACTGGCAAAAACCGAAGAAAAAAAAGTTTGTTGAAATTGTCTTGGTTTTGAACGAATTCAGTGAACTTGAATCGAGAGGTTTCAGTAGAACGCGACAGGGAAATGCGGAGGTCAAGTGTCGCCCGCTTCTTGCATGGTGGTTGTGATAATGTCAGAACACCGAGCTCTTATTGGCTGATTGAAGAAAATAGTGACTATCAGTATCATTTCACTCAAAGCCAATCACAGCTCGGCGTCGTTGTGACGTCACCGAAACTCCTACGCAAGATGCAGACGACATGCTCCCCACGTAGCATGGGGGCTGCAAAATGATCTCGTCGGCCACGTTTTCGCAGCATCTATGTAAATAGTAGTACACCACTTTAGTTGCATCGAAAGTCGTTATAAGTGCACGTCGAAGCGACGATACCAATCAACGCTGACACGCGAACGTTTGGACAGCGTAAAGGAATACATTACCCTGTCCGAGGCTGCTTGTGCCTATAGGGAGTATTCACTGGCGGCCATAGTTGTGTGCGCGACTGCTGAGCGCGTGCTGACGCCGAGCTTCCACAGTTTTTTTGAAACGTGCATTCCGCACCATCAAGATTGCCGGTGTTAGCAGCCTATTAATGAAAGCTCGCTCTGAGCATGCGCTCTAAAGAGCACCCACAAATATAGCGTCCTGTGAATACTCCCTATTAGCGGCGAGGTGTTTTAGTGGCGCCCTCCTATGGTTCCCCCTTGTGACGTCATTACCTTGCAAACAACAACTTCGATGGTGTTTGTAAATAGCATGGTGGAAGCTTGAAATCATTGCGCTCTCAAAGGAACACTGCCAACACCGTCAAAATTAAAGTTTTTTCATTCCTCTTATTTCCGTCGATGATAAATCCCTTTCCGACGTCATAGTCAGCGTTCGGCCAATCGTGGAAGGCCGACCACAGCGACGCTTTCGGTCGCGCACGTCGCCAATTGGCCACGTGCGCGATCAAAAGCGTCGCTATGGTCAGCTTTCCCCGATTGGCCGAATGCTGATTATGACGTCAGCAAAGGTTTTCTCGTCGAAGGAAACAAGAAGAATGTAAGAACTACAATTTTGACGGTGCTGGCAGTGTTGATTTCAGAGCGCAACGATTTCAAGCTTCTACCACGCTCCTTACAAGCTCCATCGACCTTGTTGTTCGCAGAGGGAATGGCGTCGCGAGAGAGAACCATAGGAGGGCGCCACCAAAAACATCTCTCCGCCAATAGAGCTAAAAAGTAACATACGCTTTAGAGGAACGAGTAATCATACGGGTGCTTTTAAGGTTTATCTGATGACTTATAACGTAACTTGAGAAAACGTAAGCAAACGCTCCTGTGTGAATGGGCCTTTACGTTATAAGTCATTGGAACATCCGTGCCTTGGATGGTGCGTGAAAAGTTCCTCCTCGAACCGATTGTCTCGCTTCATACGAAGCACAGATGCTTCGGTTACTCTCGTCGCGAGCAGACGTGAGACTTCGTAACATAACGAAACGTAAGCGAACGGTGCTATGGGAACCACTCTGGCGGCTGAACCGCATCCGGAAGGCGGTAGTCGAACGTGGTTGCTGAAAGATGCGATACAAAGTCACGCGCAGTTCATGATGAAAACGTGCGGATCCGCTTCGCGGTTGCGATCTAGAACTGTTCTGAGCTGGCGCAACACCCCTAAGATAGCAAGGCCGCAGCCATGCATTCGTGACGTCACCTACAAGAGGCCGGCGCGGGGTACAGATTGCACACGGGTCCCAGCCGAACGCTCACCATGCAGCACTGGTGTACGATCCGTGCCTGTCGCTGGCGGCCTCTTGCAGGTGACGCCACTAACTTAACCTTACGGCCTTCGCTATCCGGGAAATGTTTGCTAAGCTGGGCTTCTGGCTTCGCCGGGGGCAATCGAGGGGGAAGCACGCTCTCACAGGTATTCAAATGAGAGTCCGTTCCTTCGGAGATTTCTCGAATGCCGTGGGTCAGAGCTCTAAACCTTGGAGGCCCGTAATTAGTGCCGGACAGATTGGTCGGTCGGAGCAAATTAACGAATGTCCGGCAGCCGAGCGGACAAGACATTCCTTGGCCGTAAAATCTCGCTTTAGGGTCCTTCTATTCATTCTAGTTGAGGCATTCATGTATGATGGTCTAATTGCATTTTTTATATTATTTTAATTTGATGAGTTTCTACTGTCCGTTACACAAACACTCCGTGGGAATAAAGAGCAACACGTCTATACATGTATTCACCTAAAAAAAAGCCTTAAAAAAATCTCCGGCTCCTTGCATACATTAGTAATTTCCCCTTAATGTGTTGAATTAAAATGTATGCGCATCTTAGATTAGCTTTACGTTATTTTTATCAAGACGCGCAAGTTTCATACTCCAAAGGCGCCGTTGTTTCATCCTGCAATCAAATCTTTCAAGAACTACTTGGCCGAGCGGATGAATAATGCGCCAAACTTAGTTTTTTTCAACATTGAATATGAACATTGTTTTATTTCCATCTTGGGGAATGGGGCTGCCAAGGAAAAGGAGAGCTGTTTTACGCAGCTTCTTAATGCGATAACGAGTATCGAAGGAAAAAAAATGGATGTATCTTAATTGTATGGTTAAAGTCGGGAGACAAACAAAATATGCCCGGTGTTTCGAGCTGCGCCGCTGGGTCTTTAATTATGAGCGTTCGAGGGTACCGCTAAAATCCGCTAAAATTAGCGGACACACGCCAGGGTAAATTTAGTGGGGAGAGTTACACTTTTTCTTTACACTCTTTTTTTTTTTTTGCGGAAATTGGATTGGTGTGAAATGAACACTTTTCAAAAGTGGCGCCCTCACTTGTCCGTCGTTGCTTGATTACGTGCAATGATCACGTATTGGAGAGGAGTGCTAGGTCAGCGTTAGGCAAGGTTTCGGATCATCAAATCACACGCCACGTGTCAAAGCAATGCCGACCGTCAATGTTGCTTGATGTACTTTTGAAAAGGGTCTGTTACGCATCTAAATCAGGTTTCCCCAGCAAACGTAGCGGGGAAAACGGTTCCCGCTAGCCCTATCGGAACCTACGTTCACTACATTTAGCGTGCCTTACCCTACTTCCTCATTACGTATTGTGGGAACATTTTGCTTATGAAACCTTAGCTCTATGTCTCCGATCGGTGTGTTTACAGCGTCCTCTCCCGCCCGTACATCAAAACTGGTACCAACAATAACAACAAATGACGTCAAAAAAAAAAAAAAAGTCCGGAGTGTCACGCTGTCGGATATTGCGATCCTGGCGGCTGGCACTAGAAGTATATACCGCCCCCAAAAAAGCGCTGGATCGAACGTTAGTGGCGCTGTCGTCGCGGCGGGCGTCCGATCGACTCCTGGCCGCCGAAGCTTCTGTGTACTGACAAGCTCAAGAGCGACTCGCAGCAGAACAGGCGTCTGCCACATATGCACCACCGCCGTTGTGACACCGCCAGGATCGCGGCATGCGACAGCCACGACACATCCATGACGTCATCGAGCGAACCTGGGAGGACCACATGTTTTTGACGGGCTTATCACACGAGTTGGAGACGCGTTCCAAACGCCATAGTTCTATGCATATTGTAACGTTCGGCGTAAAAACAACAATAATAATAATAACAATAAAATTAATCTTTTGAGGGTTTACGTTGTACGCTCCGGCGAAATACTGAGGATCAATGTATAGAGCGCTATAGCTGCGGGTATACTAGCTGCTCGTATACATCGCACCAAAGACCCGCTGTTCGCTACAAGTATACGTGATCAGATGATTATCCGCGGCCACACCTCAAGTTCGAAGCACGTTCGCCTCATACATCTGTATGCTTCAAACGTGTGTGCAGACGAAGTATTAACTGTGCGACTCGCGGCTTTATACTTACACCGCGCGTTCTCCGCGAGAAACCTTTCTTACAAATCGCGGGTATACCTCTCTGCCGGTATTCAAACCGGCCATACTTGGAATCCGTAGGCCCATATATAATCTGATAGGGGCCAGTTCGTTGGGCATAAACAAAAAACGCAAAATAGCGCAAAGGCCGACCACGACGGGTATAGGAAAAACACCTGTCCCGTGTCTCCTTCAAAGTTCATCGTCAGTGCGCTCGTTGTCCTTGAGGGGTTTGCTATGATCGGCTAAAACCAATCACGCACACAAAAAAAGGCTCATGATCGCGGCCCAATCCGTTTGCGCGATTGGTTAAGTCGGTGGTTGCGAACGCACAAGGACGCGACGAGCGCACTGAGCCCCCTTTTGCGAAATTTCGAAATGATGCATAGGTTATGTGCGGCCGCCATTAGTTGGTCGTGCACTGTGTGTGAGCACGCATTGGACATGAGTGCTGCGTCGGCGCTCGACGCGAACTCGAAACCAATCACGGGCTTCACGCACTGGAAGCGATGAGACATGCTAATGGCGCCGGCGCATAATCTTTGCATTCTTTGCAAGTGGCGGCGGTCGGTCTTAGAGTGAAACGAAGTATGGACACATAAAAAAGCGAAAAGTCACGTAAACAGTCGTCTCGGTGCAGCCGGTGCAGGAAGAGGAAGGTGTAGGGCGAGTGACACTTCCGCGTATCCTCGCTTCATCTGCAGATCTCGACCGGAGGGTGTAAAGATCTGGATCGTTGGGCGAGTTTCCTATTCAGTCACTTATCAATTTCACAGCGCGCCGAGGACACATGTCGCCCTCACAAAACACGCACACCATGTGCCAAAGCGAACAAATGCTCAGCAAAGCATTTAAGAACACAAAATCCACTGCTATTAGCTAGAACGTTTACGTAACTCCCGCCGAGAAATTATTGAGCCTGAGAACATTGTGTAGCTGGGCACGAAAAATGTGTTAGCAACCGTCTTGTGTAACCTTATTACAAGAAAAGAGTATTCCACCTAGCAACAACAGAGATAAATAACGAAGATGACTGCGAAGTGTAGAAGAAGACTTGAGCAAATTACAACACCGATTGTGGATAGTCAGCGATAAATGAGTGATCCATTTTTACTGGTGCGCCTGTTTGAGAATGAATTGTTCTTGTGAGCTGTAAATTATAAGGCCGGAAGTACGTCGCCTACACTTCTCTGCACCGACGCGGGAGATGCGGGCAAATCAAACGAGCGTAGTGTTTCCTATCTGAATCGAGCTGTTGTGTGCTTAAGAAGCGGGAGATCTGTATTTATACGATTTTAGTTATCTTTCACTTTATTTAATTACCACTGTGTGTAGCGAAACGCTGCGAACGAGACGTCTGAACATACGTGTCATGTTAGCGACGGTTCACACATTTGCGTGTTTGTGCGGTCGACCGTGATTCCAACCGTCCGCAACAGCCCACGAGGACAGCGAGAGCGGATGGATGGACGGACGGACCTGGCTGAACCCTTAAAATCGGACGACGTCTTGCGCCACCTGACGCACTGGTACGATCTATCGGGTGTCCCTGGATCCCTTTCGACCTACGCGCGACTACAACGGAAGGTTCATCTACACACAATTATCGTGAGACTTATTACATGCGCACGATGGAAGAACGGTGCGTACAGAGTACGCAGATCCGTAGTGTTCCAGCGCTGCCCGATAGATGGCGCCAGCGTGTTCGCTCGTCGCAAGCTATGCGGAGCGCAAGTCTGTCCGCTTCTTTTGCAGAGGTTGTGTGACGTCAGAAAGGCGCCGAGCTCTGATTGGCTTCGATTGAAGGAGAGTGGGCAGACCTCAAGGCAGGTTTCTTTGAGGTCTACCCACGATCCTTCCATCAGAGCCAATCAGAGCATGGCGCTCTGACGTCATCACAACTCCTGAAAAAGAAGCAGACGAACTTGCGTTCCACATTACGAGCGGTTTTTCAGCGCACTCAATCACGCTCAAAGAGGTAGCGGAAAAAGATAGAGAGCCGGGAGGGCCTTCCAATGTACACACGGTGTTGAGTCTACACGATGTTGTAAGTAACCGTGCACCTAACCCTCTCTTACGGTCTTTATATGCTTCTGTCCCAATTATTTTTTGTTTACTTATTCCAGTTTCCTAGACTGTTTTTGCTAATAGATATCCTGGCGGAAGCCCGATCATTTATTTACAGCAATGGCAGATTACTTTTAGTTCTCTTTTTTTTTCGAAATAAAATCGATTGGGTCATGGCGGATCACCGTCATTCGAAGCACTAGTATAAGCTCTCAAATGGAGGCGATGTTTATTATTATTATTATTATTAGTTCTTTTTTACAATTCCGGAATTTCTCTTTCCGCATCTTCAAAGCTCCGTAGCCAGGTAGAAATCGGTCACCGTAGTTTAATTGAAAGTCTGACAGAGATTTCACGTGTATCCTTCCCTCTTTTTTTTTTATGCGGAACAGTTTCTAGTTGTTGGATATTTTTGTGCTTTTTAGGAAGACTTGGGGTAGCAATTTTCCGTACCGGTTCCTCAAATGTTCGAGAGAGAACGAAGAATTAACAAAAAATAAAAAGAAGCGCCCATCGATATTAAATTACGTCGGTCGATTGTACAAGGAGGAACGTTCTCCGATATTAAGGCCGAAGCAACGCTAATCAAATTTAACAAAAAAATAATAAAGAAAAAATTGCAGGTGCCTTTTTTCCGACATGTATACCGGAAGTCTATTTCAAGCGAGGTATACGAACGATGTAATACCCTCCCACAAACATCTCTGTTCGCCATAATTAGCGGTATCCTCCCTGCATTCACCCTCCTCCAGAGTTTGCTCTGCTCTTAATAATATTAATAATATTAATTTATTTCCCCAGTGCCCCAGAACAACCGTGAGGTTTTGGTATGGTGGCGCCAATATCCACGATTGGATAAAAGAAAAGAGATTCAGCAGTATCTCATGGAGACGCCTGTCCTATACATGGTACAGTGCATAGTCAAGATTCCGCTTGAACGTGGTACAATCACTGAAAACGTCCAAAGTTGGCGAGTCAACATTGTTCAAAGAGACTCGCATGCGGGTTAACGGCGACAATGTTTCTTGAAAGTGAGGGTAAAACAAGGAACGATGTCTACAAGATCGAGCAGGAGCATGAAAATTCACTGAGCCTAAAAGATCAGCGTCGATGTGACCGTTAATTACTTTACGTAAATATAAAATATCACAAGAGAGTCTTCGCTTCAATACATTATGTGAACCTAGCCTCTTAAGAATGTCGTCGTAGTCATAATAGAACCTTCTGCCAAAATACTTATCATAGACAAGACGAATAAAACGTTTCTGCACATTTTCTAGCCGTCACGCATAAGTGGCAGTCAGCGAATTCCATGCGACACTACCAAACTCAAGTTTTGCACGTATCATGACATAAGAACAGTCGAACAAGGCATAAATGATTCTTAAAGTCGCATGATAAGCGGTATAGCAAACCCATCATTCGGGCAGAAGACGCAACAATCTTTGAAACATGATAAGAACGGGAAAGTCTAGTGTCGAAATAGATCCCAAGGTCGCGAACCTCGGTGACTCGTGGGATGGTAGCTGATTTAGGAACATAAGAGTAAAATAATATATCGCGTTTATGAGACATTGATAAGATATTTGTTTTCTCATTGTTAAGCACCAACAAGTTTGCGGAGCACCACTCAGATATGCGTAAAATGTCATTTTGCAATACACTGCAATCGTCAAATGATCTTATATTCGTGAATATCTTGATGTCATCAGCAAACAAAAGCAAGTGTGAATTTTTATACACTTTTCAATGTCGTTTATGAATACGAGGAACAGTAGGGGCCCGAGGTTAGATCCTTGGGGGACCCCAGACGTCGGGATGAAGGTGTCGGAATAACTATTCGCAATTCTCACACTGCTACGACGATCAGTTAAGTAAGTCTTAAACCATTTCAAAATGGTCGGTGGTACTTCATACAATGAGAGCTTCAGCAATAGGAAATCATGATTAACTTTGTCGAAGGCTTTTGTCATATCAAAATAAAACTGTCGATTTGGCCTCGAGAAAGAACTATAGGAACTGAGTAACCAAGAAATGAACAAAGATTAGTTTCCACGGAGCGTCCCTTTAAAAAACCATGTTGAGCACTACTAAATTTCCGTCTAAAATAATACGGAACACGAGTGTAGATGACCATCTCAAATACCTTCGAAAAGGCGCACAGCAAAGATATCGGTCGGTAGTTATTTACGTTACAAACATCACCACTTTTATGCTATTATCACTATTATAGTGGAAAGGAAGGCGCGCTCTGTTGGGAAGAGCTTGTCCCGTAGTTCTTAACCTGCAACAGAGTAAAGACCAGCGCGCTGTTAACTTAACAACTCCGCGTTTTGCTCACGTCGGGTGTGGACACCGCACGTGCGGAGAAACCAGATATATACGTTCCAAGTAAAGCGTCTGCGCTCTCGCCGCGCCGAGAGTAGCGCCACCGTCGCGGCATGACGTCACAGAACACGCGTCGGACTCTATAGAGAACTTCAGCACGGACGCAGGGCGGTTTCTATGCGCAGCGCAAGTTCGTCTGCTTCGTTTGCAGGGGGGGGGGGGGGTTGTGTGACGTCAGCATGCCGAGCTGTGATTGGCTCGACTGGAAGGATAGTGGGTAGACCTCAAGGCAGCTCGCTTTGAGGTCTACCCACTATCCTTCAGTCAGAGCCAATCAGAGCTCGGCGTCGTTCTGACGTCACCATAACCCCTGCAAAAGAAGCAGACGAATTTGCGCTCCGCGTACACTATGCTGCTTTGATCTGGACGTACTATAGAGCCAACGAATAAGCTATATATAAATAGGCGCTAGAGTGTATACCGACGCGTCGGCCATCTTGTTGCTCCAAATCATCGTTGTCGGTCATCCGAAGCTTTACTGAAATATTGGCGGGAAATTCTTTTCTTTTCTTCTTGTATGTTAAAATGGCCCGTGATAGAGAAGAAAAGAAAATGTCGTCCGAGCTTGTTGACATTGTATCTGAAGCAGCGGTCACGCCGCCAACACATCACACAAAGATCCGCCTGGAGACACAGTCCGAGGCGTGTGTCTTCCTTGTGTTGGCGAACCTGCCGCACTGGTCACACAAAAACACTTTCTGCAGACATGTCCGAAACATGCGGATGTAGGAAACAAACATTCTTTGAAAGTGCTTGAGGTTAGCCCGCAGATTAGTTCAGCCATGGTGCCCGCAACACCTGTGCATTTTTGTACGCTGTACGAGTAACCTGTCTTCGAAGTAATACTTTAAAAAAAATCGATTTTTTTAAATCAGTAGTTGTCGCCTGTTGCGCTTGCTCCGCGCTATACATGGAACTAAAATGGCAGAGCCTATACGAGAATGTCGGAGAAAGGAGTGCCGGTACTCTAACGGCAGCTATGAGACTCAGTGACTCCGGGAAGAAACGTTTTGTGTACGTGCGCGCTTCCGTACGTGATCCATGCGTTCGGGAACAACTTTGCGACGTCGATTGTTTGTCGTTTCGCAGGAAGTGAAAAGTGTACGTGCTCTGCTTCGAAGAGCATTCGAAATGCGTAGTCGTATGGGCCCCAACATAGCTCTGACTTGATTGCCGCCGAAAGTTGTCACCGAGTGTGTGCAACCCATCTGCTCCTCGAGTTCACATGTTCCGACATAGACGTTTTCATGAAATAAATTTAAAAAAAAACATCTTGGTGGCCGAACTTGTTGGCAAACCGCAGCCCGGAGCACATGGGGCTAAAGCTCCTGCTGCAGAATGCAAGAGTACTGTTTTTGTGTGTGTGTTTATAACAATCCCCGCTCGTGGGCGTTCCAATCTGGGTGAGTGCCGTGCGGGCGTGTGGTCGTCTATCACTCCTGAGTGATGCACGTTAGAGATCCCAAGCTAGTATAGTGGTACCGCACTGACTACATTTTTCATATCCAGCGTGAACTGGTGTCACCATTACAGTCGCCTAGCTTGCTCTAGCAGACCAGGGTAAAACTTTGTAAACATGTGCGCACTAAGAATTATTACACAGGTATGGGTGTTCAAAGCGTGTTCTAGTAACTTACACATGTAACTACACCATTTAGACACACTTTATTTGGGACTACCCTGAAGTTCTTTCTGTACTTCTTATTCTGTCTGCTGTCTCTCTACTCTCTTCCTTTTCACGCAAAATAACAATCCAGCCCTCACAAACAGGTGGACCTCCTTGCTTTCCTGTAAATAAACATACCTTCTCTAGCTCTCTGTTGCATGGAACATTCTTCATTTTTGAAGGGTGTAAATATTCTAAAAAAGGGCATGGAAAAGCGTGTTTCTGTGGAAAAAAAGGCCGTAAGTGACATTCGACTCGCTTCGACGAGCATCAGGACAGGTTGTACACCGCATGGAATAATTCCCTTGAATTTCGGTATATCGCGTATTACGTAAAATATAGATGCAAACAAAAGAAACATATCTGTAACTTTTCTAATTGCTGACGCGATTACGTGCGAATGGTTTTCTGTCAAACGTCGAGTGCATATATATGGTGGTAGAGAAGTCACCGGAGTCGTGATTATAGGGTCTTGAATGAATGATTTTGTGAGCGCGTGCTACTGTTTCTGGCGCGTGAGGCTCCTAAACTTGTGGGGCGTAAAAAGAAAAGTCTTTTGGATCTTCCTACGCTCGCCAGAACGCTATCTTTTAGATTGTTCGGCAGCATCCTTAAAGCCGCGGCAAGACTGCAATTACATCATCCAAGAGACGTTCTGCGGACGCTGTCTCAAGCATGATTCTAAGCCGACTGACAATCCTATGTCACATTAACCATAAAAAACAGTTTTGAGACATGTTAGAAGCACACATATCTGTGAAGCAAAAACACGTTTCAAACATGCGTCAGGTGTATCTGCACATTAACCTACCATCATGTCTGCAGCTCAAGGGTGTTGCCGTAACAGCCTTCAAATGTTAGTGTAGCACCCCTCGTGACAGAAATAACACCCTTAGGGTGTTTATTACTGGGACGAGTTGATGTACACCTCTAAGGGTGTAAAATGTTTTAGAGGGTGACATGTAATTTGCAACTCTCGGGTCTTCTCATCGGTTCCTTGCTTTTCGATGCACTCAAATCCTACTCGGTAATGAAATTTTTATCACTATTTTTTTTAAGGCGTGCATCATTACAAACTACCGTCGTTGAACGCCGACCGTAAATTACCTTGATGGCCCATTTAAACTCTAGCAGGATTTATCTCCCTCTAACATTGCGCGGCTAAAAGGCTCGTTAGAACTCTTTCGAGCGGAGCATCCAATCCGCTTAGTAGTCCAGTCATGTGGCTACGAGATTTTTTTTCTCCTGGAGAGGCGGACATCGTTTGATATGCAAATTTCCCCGTCTTCTTCATGACCATTTAAAACTCATTTACTACTCAACCCAGACACGCACGCAATCCCACGGTAATGAACCTCTTAGATTCATTGCTTCACCCCCAAGACCTTGTCTCTTGTTCGGGGTTCTCTCAAACTTCTATTTCACCGCCGCGTTCCGACGCTGCATTTGATTCATAGTTTTTAGGGTACCCTGATTTCGGTAAACAGAGATAAACCCCGAAAGAAAAAAAAACAGCTGAGCCAGTTTTATTGGAAAAAACCGAAAACCCCCGAATTGAAATGGCCCTTAAAAAATCTAAGCTGCTTTTAATATACAGCTTTATTTTTCTGTGGACCCCAAATACAACGTCCACTGAACTATGCAAGGCACCTTTCTTAATTTGGGAACCACGTTCTTCATATATTTCCTTTTCTTATCAGTACCGGGAAGGTCTCCAGGTGTGTCACGCATATGTTCCCCGGAGCTTAAGAAACTTCATGACCGTGTCCTTTTTTTCTTTCTTCTTTTTAACATAAAACTTTATACTAGTGATGCAAAACTATCGATACTATCGACAGTTTTTCCAAAACTATGGATAGTTTTTCCAAAACTATCGATAGTGTCGCAGAACTATCGATAGTCGCCTATCGATAGTACTATTGATAGTTTTCCGATAGTTGACTATCGATAGTACTATCGATAGTTTTCCGATAGTGGACTATCAATAGTACTATCGATAGTTTTTCGACAGTGGACTATTGATAGTACTATCTATAGTTTTTCGATAGTCGACTATGGATAGTTTTTTTTTACTATCGATAGTCAGAGTTCTAGCGACTATTGATACTATCGATAGTACTACCTATAGTATTTTTTTAGAATTTTTGACCGACATCAAAAATTGGCACCGAAAAACACCTATTCTTTAAAAAAAAATGAACCCCCCCCCAAAAAAAAAGACACCCCCGAATTCGCAGAAATTCATTAACCCCCCCCCCCCTTTTAGAACACGTAACCCTATTTATAGCCTACTTATTTGGTGTATGCAGTACATCAACTCAACCCTCTGAGCTCATGCTACTGCGGTGGCGCTGCTGTCCGTCTGCGCATGCGTACATGCATCATCTCTCGCGAATCCGGTCTCTGCGCAAGCGCAGTGCCCACAGGGTTGAACGCTGACTTGTTTGTAAAGAGTGTGTTGCTCTCTATAGACATTTTCTGCAAGTGCGCCGCCATCTTGAATTGGTCGTCACTTCCAGAATGGGCGAAAACATTGTTTTGCCGTTGCCACGCCAATAGAAGGCATTTAGGAGAAAAGCGTAACCGTCACCCATTCTCGTTTTGCCTCCCCTTTATTTTTCTACTATTCGCAGGTTGAAACGTTTTAATATTTTTTCGTCGCCCATACCGGATATGCCTATTAGGTGGCTGGGGACGAGAGTACACAGAAAAGGTCTATAGCCTATCAGGGATACGAAAAGTGCGTGGACGAGGTACCCTATAGGGCGGTTTTCACGCAAACGCCTTTTCACTTCCGGTAAGCCGCATTCCACCATGTTGATGAACAGCGCCTGCCACTTTTCCCGTTAGTTTGCACGCAGACAATTAGTTATTGACATTTTTTTTGTGTGAGACGCAGGAGCATGAAAAACGTTTCAACTACCGTATTTGGACCACATAAATTCTGCGTTTATTTCCTTCCAAGTCGCTCCGACGGCATCTACTGGGGTCGCTTTGGCCGCCGACCGGTTGACTTGTCGATCGCCGACTCTTATTTAGTATAAATGAGGACCGGTATGTACAGAAATCAAGTACCAGCGGATGCTCTTCTATGTTTCCGACTACTCTGGCTCGCGTAATCAATCACGATCCGAAAAAAAGAAAAAAGAAGAGCTCGAGCGAGTTGGAAAACACTGCCTCCACACATAGAAAAACATGGGGGCGAAAGTTCATCAACATGGCGCAGTGCGAGATTTCGAGCCGGAAGTGCGTCACGTGAACTCGGTGTTGGCGGTCACGACTTACTTTTTGTAACCTGGTAACGTTCTCATTACAAATTCAAAACGATAACCTATAACGTGGTTACGTGGTTATTTCGCATAATGTAGTGACTTAGTCACGTTACTTTTTACATCTTTCAAAGGGTCAGAGAAAATTACACTTAAGTTCTTTTCGTGTTTCTAGGCGCCAAGTCATATTGAATATTCAGGTGGAGCCGTAAAAATATAAGGTCATTATGTCAAGCTTCTGTATGGCTATAATGTTTCTTGAAATATGGCGCTCATGCGTATCTGTAACGTCAAAAATAAAAGTCAAACGTTCTAATTCATAAATAAAGAAGTAACGCATAAGTAACGTGCTTACTTTTTTTATCGGTAAAGGTAACGAGTTCTTTTTTTATTTTTAGGGACGAAGCTCCTTAGGGGCTAGCCATGTCCGTCCGTCCGTCCGTCCGGCGTCCGGTGCTCGTGCTCCTGCTCGTGAGCTCACGTGCTCACGTGCTCGTGTAGGGCAAAAAAAAAATTGAAAAATATAAAAAATGATGAAAAATATGTTTGCGCAGTCGACAGGATTCGAACCTGTGCGGGGAGACCCCAATGGATTTCTAGTCCATCGCCTTAACCACTCGGCCACGACTGCGGGACGAGTAGGGGGCTCTGAGATGTGGTAGTAACTCAAGAGCTGGGGATGTCACAGATGAAACGTTGCATGTAGCCGCTCAACGTCTATACAGGAGAGGGCGCTGCGGTCAAATGCGTATATAATCGCGTTTAACTTTGCATGCATTGGCTCAACGTTTATAGACGAGAGGGCGCTGCGGTCAAATGCTCAAATGCGTATATAACCACGTTCCATACCACACATTCTCTTTCTGACATGGATGAAAACGAACGAAAGGCTCGGCATGCTGCGGCTCAGCGTCTACGCAGACAAGCACCACCAGAGCTTCGCCCCAATCAACATCATTCACCACGTGGAGATGCGGTCAATTTTTTTTTATTTTTACGTAACGTAGATCGGGTAACGCGTTTCTTTTATTTGCAAATGAGGAGTACCGTATTTCTTTACTTCTTTTGCGGTAACGGTTATTTTAACGAAATTTTTTTCCTACTACATCTAACTTTGTACAAAACGCTTGGTCGCTCCAAGCATGACTACCTATGCATCTCCTATCCAAGTCATTTAAGCCTAATTAACTATAGAAGCTGAGCAACATCGTTCTGCTCATTTCATCCTCAGTAACTATCATTCCTCTGCAAGCGTCACTGCCATAACACCCAGTCTGTCTTTGCCTAACCTCGCTTTGCGTCGCAAAATTTTCCACTTGTGTCTCTTTCGTAAGATCTTTCACACTAATCCATTGCTCAGTCAACATCTTTTTACACGGCCTTTCCACCTTTCATCTCGTCTCGATCATCCTTATAAAATAGGCATACCAATATGCAATAGTTGCATATCCCACCAGTCGTTCATTCCCAGAATCTCCTTAAAGGGGCACTGAAGTCATTTTTGAAAAAGGTCGTTTTTGATCTTATATTGTTTAAACTGTGTTAGTTCTCACATTTACCAAGTCCTATATTATAATATCGCCTATTCATCTCGGGGCAATAGAAAAACATGTGGACTCTTTTTTTCTCGCGGACTACACTGTGTGGACCGATGAAAGCCCTACAACACGCGCAGATTCCGAATGATTTTATTATAACTCGTTTCGAAGAGAGTCTGATAGGTACACATTCGGATAAGACTCCTCTTTTTCTCCGCGGGCGAAGCCATCGCTTGCAACTCGCCGACAAGCGCCCTTCGTCGACCACTTCACTCGGAAGACAATTCGTCCCAAAAAGGGCGTGTCGCGATCTTTGAACACGCTTTTAACGAGGAAATAAGCTACGCACGATTGTGATTTTGGGTTTGTTGGGATGCTTAGAGCGTCTAGATTGAGTTGTCACCACAAAAGGACGATCTCAGAATCGACTTCAGTGCCGCTTTAAGGCCCGTGCATGCACTTGCGACTTATCAGGACCGGAGAGGCTAAAAACCGGTCTTTAAGCCTTTCCTGGCGGCTTTTGACGGGCTCGGCAGCAGCGCAGCCGGTCCATAGGCCGTCACAAAGGTTTAAAAACCGGCCATGTCGAAGTCGGTCGTGATCAAACGCAAGTCTGTGAACGGGCCTTTAGACAGGAACCACCTTCCCACTTCCGTCGCCGCAACCGACCCCGATCCCTCGTTTGAATCAGCTTTTAATAATATATTATACAATGTTGTATCATAAATGGTATTTCACCCTTGCAATTACGGTTTATAATCTATTTTTTTAAACTCCCACTTTTTTTTTTTTTGTGAAGCCGTTGGTTTTGAGAGCATTCTAAAAAGCAAATAAAAGTAAATAAACGCCAACACTGCGCGAAACCGCCCTATATGTAAATCCCAGCTGCGTACCTTTCTGAAGCCAGCTCCTAATTACCGGAGCCTTTTAGGTTGGGAGAGCGTTGACGCGCCCAATTACCTATAAAAAACTAAATAATAAACATTTCAACTGTGCAAAAAAAAAAAAAAAATTTCTGCGCGTGGAAGCTGTGTGGTTGGCCTCCCCAAAAGCGCCATGAATGTCGAGCGCTGGAACGCGTCAGGCGGACCAGAAGAAGTAAAAACCGTGGCGCCAATGTACGCCTTGGAATTGCTAATGGCTTTCTAAAAGCGTGCAGCACCTGCTTGAACCCGCGTTTTTCTGCTCGAGCGTATTTTGATGTCATTATATATGAGGGCACTCTGCGTAGAGCTGCTGCTAAAAGCACGGGGATTTATGGAATTTGCGGAAGCACTGATCAAAAGCGACAATCTCGCGCGTATAGGAATAGGCGCTCTGTTCGAAACCGCAAAGCACCGTGTTGGTTAGTGGTGCATTTACTTCAAAAGAATGCAAAGCCGCTTAACATGTTCGTTCCGGCCACACAGTCTGGGCATTGCTCGTTTTGTGATGTGACTTCCAGTGCCATTTGTCTTGTTTTTCTTTTCTTTTTTGCGGCGATTTTGTTTATGAGATTATCGTCTTCTCTTAATGTCCGCGTTTGGAAGTGCTGTGACATTCTGGCGGCAAGGGCCTGGTGCCACTGGTAAAACAAACAAGAAACACCAAACTGTTGTGTGTTTTCTTGTGTTGTTTTTGTTTTTCGTGTGAGAGTCACCAACGGCAACGGGTGAGAAAAGCGGATGTTTCTGAACAACGTATTGGTAAAGATAAAGTGTCCTCACTTCTGTGTTTCCCCTAACTAGCTCCAGAGGGCTCCTGTGAACCTAAAGCAAAAGCCAGAGATAGATAGAGAGGCGCGAAAATGAAAAACAGAACTTGAGCTTTCTTTTCGTTGATTGTTACGATTGGCTACTCGGCGAGCAACTGAGTAGCCAATCATATATCCTTATTTTTCTTAGAATGTGTGGCCAGCACAGGATAAGAGTATTTCCAACCGAAGTAAATCAGTGACCACATTTTCGTACACTCTATAGATTCTAGTTTAATTTACTTTAGACTACCTCTGGCTTAGGAAATGAAAACTCACCCCGTTTACTAAGACCTGACAAGCTTCACAGGTATCGCCTAACGGTCACCTTCTGTCGTGACACAGCTTATGGGCTAAACGAACTGCGGTTGTGACTGATAGTCGTGTGTCGAGCAAATAAAATCTGAAATATGCTGCGTAAATACATATGGCGGGAATTCAGCCTGCCTTAAAATGGCGGAATAGGCATCCGATCTCAAGAAACAATTTTTCCGGCGCGAGACGACCTATAACCCGAGGTCTTCTAAATTGCACCACGCTGTATAGTATAGTTACCACACGAATCCACAGCGACCATATAGTGAAAGCAGGGAAATAGGTAAACAAACTCACAATATCCGATAGAGCAAAACTGACGACAGCTGAAGCGCGGGAAATATCAGCTCAAAACACCGATGCTCGCGAGAAAGCACCTGCCGGGGTAGTTATACGAGCGCGAGCAAGCGCGCAACACGAGCACGAGTGGGATTAATTGAAACTGGACCCCGCCCCGCGTATACGTTGACCCTTAATGGCTGGCGGTTCACGCAGCCCTGTTTTCTTACCTTACGTTACAAAACATTACATACAAGTCACCGGGAAATCTGTGCTTCGTATTAAGCGTGGCTACCAATTCAAAGAGATAGCCTGGCACGCGACATTCGAGACACGAATGTTTCGGTGGCTTCAACGTAACGTAAGAAAACGTAAGCAAGAGCTGCTTCCTGAACCAGCCTGAACACACACACACACTCATGTACACGAGAGCATCGATGTAAAATAGGAGGGAAGATATTTAGAGTTACTGACGGTATTGGGACAACAGGAAAGACCTTCGGTAGTCATGCCGCTAGCGCTATAGCTTTCTACTTGAGATAACGGCTCGGCGTCTCGTCAACCTCGAGCGTGCAAAGCACAGCCGAAGCACTACGGAAGCCAACGAGCGCCTGTCGTTCTTATCCTGCAGTTCTCATACTTTTAGAGACTATAGAAGAGAAAGACTTCGACAAGGCGCCTCGTACGACGCACCCGCGCGGGAACACCAGCTGTCCGAAGAGCGCATCTGTGCGTTCTAAGCTGCTCCGCTCGCTCAAATTACCGGACGGCCGTTGGAAAGTGCTGGGGCTCAAGACCGGCGAGGTAGAGTTCGTACTCACCCGACCGTCTCTCGGCGGAGGTTTTAATCCAGGGTGCGTTGGCGGAACCACCGCACAAGCTGGCGGAACGGTAGGAAGAAGATCTCCATGGCGCGGATGCGGGAGATGCTCAACGGAGGAAGCTCGTTCCCAGCTCCGCACGAGGGCGCTGGCCGCGGCTCGCCGTCAAGACCAGGGAGGGCGCGCTCCGAAAGGGGTAGAGAGAGCTCTCGTGACGTCAGAACGCGACAGTAGTAGCAGCGCCATCTAGAAGATATTTTTGGCGAAAAGCTTGGCGGCTTGCTTCGGCGTTTCGCTTGCGGGTTTTCTCCTCAGCATACCCACCTGTAACTCTAGCCAACAATAAAGGTTTTCCAATCCAATCCAATCCTCGCATCGATGTTTTTCTTCTAAGTCTTAATTTCTTTGAGAAATTTGACAGACACCAATGAAGGTGAAGACATGCCAGGATGGCGCTCCTTCCCTTGACAAGCGGTATTGACCTGTCGTGCATGTTTTAATCGCGTACGCAAAGGCCAGAGTAATACTTTAGTACTGACCATATTACTAGAGGTAGGTTTGACTTCGATCTGAATACTTGTCTGCCATTTAGTCAGTCCATGCCGCGCACTACAAGATGATTCTTCGGAGATAAAAAAATCCACGTGTTTCAACAGGTGAGAATCCCAAGGTTACCTATTTAATGGAGCATGATGGGAAAGTACTGCAAATCAGAGATGTCAAAGAATAAAATACAATGGGGTTCCTTATTTGCTCCTAAGTTCTAGGATGCAATTCAGGCAACATATTCGTATTCTTCTGACTCATCAGATTAACTGCCTCGTGGAAAACTAGAAGGGCTTTGACCTCAGAAATCCACAGTATCTTCCCAAACTTTTAGATCTAACCTTCCGAAATTATAAAGGAATAGACGACTTTGGCGACTATGTGCGTACGCGCGAATTGTCGTGTGACTGAGGTGATAATCTCTAATTATGTAGCACTTCGGTATTCCGAAGCAGACGAATTGCTCTATGGGCATATCTACGGAGCCTAGAGGGCACTGCGTCAACCCTCGGTGACGTAACACGAGGAAAATAAAAGTACCTCGGTGCTCCAAAGCGGCCGGAAGCCGATATCGACCGGCCAACTTCGTACCGCAGCGTCCAGATGGCGACATCGTCGCACAGCACGCACGGATGGCTCAAGCCTCTGGCTCAAGCCACGGCTCAAACCCTCGCAAGAACATAAAAAAGTGGGCAGTTAAAGACCTTCTGAGGTGGCGGGAAAGGGCACATCTGGGAGGGTGGGGATTTCGCGCTTCTGCTTTTTCCATTGAAAGGATAAACGGGAAGAGGTTGGCGGTGGTATTTAATGGCCGAGCTCCTTTTAACAGCGCAGCGTGTCCATAGCATACACGTGTTTCTGCTCTGTGGTTTTTGGAGAGCGCTTCCGGCGCGCCGCGGCGGGAAAACGACGCCGCTTTATGGAACATCCATTCGGCTCACCGGGGTTCTTGCTCATTCTCCCCGGTTAGTGTGAAACCGCTTTATGGGAGAGCCACTGGGGTTCTTGCGCATTCTCTCCGGTTAATGTGAAACTACTTACTGGGTCATCGATTCGGCTGACTGGGGCTCTTGGGCATCCTCCCCGGTTAGTGTGAAAGACAGGCATTGGGCTCACTGGGATTCTTGTGCATTCTCCCCGGTTAGTGTGAAACCGTTTTATTGGACAGCTCACTGGGGTTCTCGCGCGCTCTCCACGGCTAGTGTGAAACCGCTCTATGGGACAGCAATCTCTCCGCGCTCGTCGGTTTGCACTCCAGCTTTCGGGCGGAAACGACGGGTTTTATCTCTTTGTAGAGCGGCGCGCAGGCCTACGCGTTGGACGAGGCATCCTTCTGGAACGCTGATTCGGCTCGCTCAAATCTCGCCCTCCAGTGTGAAGAGGTTTCTTTCGGAGCAGTGCTATTAAGGGGGGGGGGGGGGGCTTTATTTAGACGTCTTTGTTACGCGAGTACCGTTAAGATAAATTTCCATAATTAATTTTGGGGGTGCAGAATGTTCTGTTTCATTTAATAGAGTTGTCTGAATTTAGACAATACTGAGCGTAAACCGAAATTTCTTACTCTGAATACTGGACTTGTTTTTTAAGGTGTGCTAAAGAGGCCCTTCAAGAGTGTCATCAGCTATCTCTTGTTTTAACACGTGTTACGTTTGTTCTACTCTGATTAATTTCTTTCACTCTTCTGATGTCAACATAATTATTTATACATTTGCGATGTTCTCCACGTTAATTATGCTTGAAACAGTTTTAAAATTAAGCCGCTTCAAGGCGCTTCAAGCAGTAATGATGTCGAAGAACATACGTTCTACTAGAAAAGGTCCTGCCAGGCCCGTTTTGTTTTCAGCCATTGAGGCGTCTGAACTAATAATGTCGAAACGTTTCAAGGTCAAGGGAAGGATAGTGGCACATCACTTTCCGTCCTTTGCCCTTGAAACGTTTTCCCCAAGCATGGGGAAATAGTTTAACCTGCATTCCGCAAGGATGCTTGAGCAAGTATTCATAATTTTAAGACATGCCAAAAGGGAAGAATAAGCCGATGGGACATATAAGAGGAACAAAAAGCTCAAACAAATAAGGGTTTATTTTGAACAGCGCGAAGCGACTGGACACCATGTCTCTTTCGGGTACGGATTGTGGCAAATTCAGGGCGGCCAGGTTGCAGCGCCCAATGAGTGGCACCATGTCTACAGATGGAGCCTTGCTGTCACCAGAGCAGAGACCTTGGCACTACCTGGCGAGGAACGTCTGTTCCACGGCAAATTCCATGAGGTCATCAACTTGGAAGTCACTGACACTCTCCATGAGATTCGCTTCGAGCACCAACTAAAAGGCTCCCACAGAAAGCACCAGCTGCTGAATCCACGTCCCTAAGGTGCGTCGCCGGCAAAAATCCACTAGGTGGAAAGTGCTAGGCATGGCATAACGTCCTGAAGTTTTGCACCTGTTTCTTGGGAGTGCGCTGTTGGGATGATGCATTTTGCCAATCGATTGCTAAGGGGTCATTAAGGGCACCGAGGAAGGCTTTAGCAGAACCAGCGCCGAGATTGGCATAGTTGAAGATCCTGTACCCGCCGTGGGGAGGGTGACTTCAAAGCACCTATAGAAGGTACCTGTAGGAGTACTACATTGCCGATACTTCAACAGTCTTGACGGGCGACTGCGAGTTCGATTGATCGACGGCGGTTTTTGCAGCGAAGAGCCCAAAATCCAGAATTTGTTATAGAGGCTTGAAGCGTTCACCCGATCAAAGTCTTTCAACCTTTTTTTTTTTTATGCGCGGGTGACCTTTTGGTTTTGGGAGCTTCGCTTTGACCTTGTCCAGCTTGGCAATCGCGGCGGAAACGGAAACAAGGGCCTAACTCACAAAAAGGATGTTCGAACTCTACAACTTCTTCGGTGGGAATTTCAGATCGATCATACGCCGTAATGTCCCTGCAAATAAGCCATTCCGTTGTCCAACATCCACAAATGTTAGTCGCACCTGATCACGGCGACCACCCTTATTTTGTGAGAGCACCAAAAAGCAGGAGCAGAGCTTGGGGCAGGAGGGTATGTGGCACAAAAATACTCTACAAAATACTGCGCGTACTTCATCCCAAAAATAACAACAACAAAAAAATCCGGGGTCAGCGGTTTTATTTGTGGACGCTTGGCACGGCTTAATATTTCTGACCGATGCTTCCCCACGCCCTTCTATATTTATGAGGTCACTGAACCCTTCCAGAGAGATGTCTTCACTATAACGAGGGTCGAGGACGCGGCATCGAAGCTTTCAGTCCAATGTCATCAAATTCTGGACGTAAACATCGGACTCATTCCGTGCCAATAAAAACAGACCCATCCAGAATTTCAATAAGAGCCGTGGGCTATTTACGTCTTAATATCTAGCAAAAACGTCATAGAAATGAAATCTTAATTTAGCGCTCAACCGCAGTCAACGATATAAATGAGGACACGTTCGAACGCAATACAAGGTTCACTGCAAGACAAAAGAAAGTCAGCTGTCAACACCCGTTAAATCTTCTTTGGGGTGTTACTGACAAAGATGAACAATGTATTGTCACGAATGGCAGATTATGAGGCGACGAATGAACAGAAAATAAACGTTTAATTTGGCGAATTTGTCCCAAAAACAAAAATACGAAGAGGTAGCGTCGCAGGCGTCGAGGGTCTGCGGAGTAGCACAGTCGAGCGCAAGAGCGAGACTGACACGCGTGAGCTTCTGGAACAATCGGCGATGGAGGTTCGCGCGTAGAACATTAGAGCCTCGAATAAGCAAGAGGGCTCACGAGATTCACCAGAACGCGACACTTACAGAAATAAAAAAGGTGTGTCCGCTCCGAGGCATTCAAGGGTCAATAAACAAGTCTCTCTCTCTCTCTCTCTCTCTCTCGTCTCTCTCTCTTTCTCTCAACCTCGGACCTTTGCGTGGGAGAAGAGCGCGCTGCCTGCTTGGCTAGCTGGCTAGCTGGGCACGCGCCATTGCTCCCCATTTAAAAAGAGCGTCGCACCGATGCAACACAAACAAAACGAAGCAAAACAAAGGTAACGGTGCGCAGAAGAGTAACCTGGAACATCGAAATGTCCACAGTCCTATCGAGCGTAGAACGGCTTGAGACGAACGACGTGAACCACCTCGGGTCGCGGCCGGCAGCATAAAGAAAGCTGGGTTCCGCCAAACGCCACTTCGTAGTTCAGGTCCCCTAGGCGGCGGAGAATCTTGTAGGGTTCAAAGCACTGTTTTAACAGCTTCTCACTCAGGCCGCGGCGACGGATCGGTGTCCACATCCACACCTGTCCCCGGACCGGCAGTGAACGTCCCGACGACGGTGGTCGTAGCGGCTAGTGTCGACACGTTGCTGTTCTTTAATCTT
>JAZHYW010045771.1:0-21456 GCA_037355805.1 Ixodes ricinus
GCGTCATTATTCGAAGCGCACTCATTTAATGGTTCTTTGCTCATATTCACCTCTAAAACAAACAAAAATTGAAAAAAAGCATCGTTACTTGATTTCAAAACCAAATATTGCACGAACTACTTCGCGCAGCGCATTAAATAAACGCAAATCTTCCATTTTCATTTTTTATTTTCTTGATCTGACTACGAGTATACTTGATCCTAGAGACACTAAATAATATACGCTTCAGAGTAATGACACTTACCCATCTTGGTGCTTAAAGGAGCGGTGCAACGATATTCAATTGGAATGTTTTTCACTTTACACGAGCTTACTGGCACTAGTGGGACTCAAGGATACTCACACGCAACGCCACTGGCCAAGAAACTCCTTTGTTGCGGTGTAATTTCAAGGACAAAAGCGATCATTTTTATTCAATCTCTCCTTTGCGAAATTTGATGACGTAACGTGGGGATCGCAGAACACCCCGATGACGATATTTGAATGCGGTTCATAGATTGGACCCGAGCATTGCGTGGGCACTCGATTTGGGCTCGTGATAATTCCTAGCTCGAGAAGCATTCGGGTAGTGGCCCGTGTCCAATCGCTGCAACGACGACAATAGCCGAGCCATAACAATGTCGGGAACTCAGCGCGTGTCCTGTGCTTTGCCAACCCCAGCGCGTGGCTATGATCAACATTGGCGGCATATAATCGGCTCCAGATCACGTGGCCGCTTGTTCTGGCTGCGAGTTGAGGGAATGAACGCCGCTCGTTTTTCTTTATTTTTTTCTGGGACTTCTATTGCGTGGGGTGAAAAACAAACGCGTGTTTCATAGGTCATTAACGTCAGGGATCCGTTTTAAGTGGTATTTGCGCAAAGTACAAAAATTGTTGCATCGCCTCTTTAATCTCATGGTTGCCAGTTATTTTAAGCTTTATCTGAAATCACAGGAAACGCTTTTCCGTCCTCCACAAATGTTTAAATGGTTCGCGACAGAGCAAAGCAAGTATTTGCATCTGGGCTTCCCAACGCCCAGATCTAAGGCCGAGAAGAAGTCGCGCGTTCGAGGTCATGACGATCGGCAGTTGCGTCTGCTCTGCATATGAGCCCCAAGATGGCGGCGCCCACGGCAATGTCGGGGAACAGAGTGCCGACGCTCCTCCCTAGAGGTCAGAGCCGTATATGCCGAGAGTTTGGCCATTCGTTGGGAAGTATAGGAGACAAATGAGGAGGCGCCATTGGCCGAAAGCGGGCTGGGCGTGTTCCAGGGCGTCTTCAAGAAATTCGAATGCTGACCAACCAGAAGCCGGAAATAATACCCTGGCGGTGGTCGCGAGAAGCCGACCTGATTAACTGCATTGGAAGTGGCTCTCGATGACTGAAAATATGGTACGCGTGATGTTTCGATCACGCATCATCCAAATGATGGTGGAAAGGGTGCGACTGGCAAGGAACGATCCGACATAATCCGTTCGCCAAGCGCCGAGGGCCAAAGAATCTGCCGTCCGAGCAGGTCACCTCTGTCCGAGCAAAACAAGGGTTGAGCAGGCGCATTCGTTTCTTACATCTCTGCTGCCATGATCATGACCAAAACAACCCACGTGCACCCCTAATTTTCCAGCCACAAAGAGTTGCTACACTTCGCTCTTACGCGCTTGTTGAAACCATTTACGAACATAGACCTTTGATCAGAACTGTTTCTCGCTACCACCGCTGAGGATTCTTTTCAGCTTCCTGGTTGGTCAAGAGAGCATGCCAAGCCCTCTTTCTGCCGTCTGCCACGCACGCGCTGGCTCTGCCCGCGCCTCCACGATTGACCAAAACCCTCTACATATACGGCTCTGCTCATGCGCGTAGCGCATCTATACTTTCGTTTCAGCTTAGGTCCAGACGCAGCCGATGCTGCAAGCGAGCGCCGCGCTCCAGACCAGCGTCCCTGCCAAGCACGCGCGCTCGTGCAGTGCAGGCACTGTTCAGGGCCACTGCTCATGCTCGTAGCATCGGCACTGCGTCTGGACGCAAGCTGAAACGAAGTATGAATAATATACTTCGTTTCAGCTTGGGTCCAGACGCAGCCGATGCTACAAGCGCGAGCTCCGGGCTTCCAGCGTCCCTGCCAAGCACGCGCGCTCGTGCAGTACAGGCACTGTTCAGGCCACACGCTCGTGCTTGCAGCATCGGCTGCGTCTGGACCCAAGCTGAGAACTCGTATAGTTGTCCAGGCGTCAAACGCCGTTGCCACGGAGACGGGCTGTTTATCTAAGTATCCGGCCTTTCCTGTTTGCTTCATTTTTAGCGCCACCTACCGGGAAAAAGTTTGTTCGGCAGGGGCTCCTGGTCAATCGGTTAGGAGACCAGACCTGTAGCTGCACTCGTGCTGTCGGTCTTTTGTAACAAGAGCTCGCATTACAGGAAGCGGCCAGGAGTCAGTCACGTAACGCGGTCTGGGTTAAAAATAAGCTTTCACTCTGGATGGCGCTCGAGATTGCATCTCGTACGCTTGTCGCTGACTGCGTCTTATACAATAAACAACAAGCGCGAACACCGCTAAAGCGCAATCTCCATCACCGTAACCCCGCAACACCGGACACGGCAACAGTGCCTCGCTTGCAGATGGCGAGACATAAGCTCGTCGCGAAAGCTATGCTTGCAGATGCCGGCGCCCATTTCTGGGATGCGTCGCGTCTGTCACAGCTGTCATGCATGTCATACTTCAGCCGCCTCCCCCCCCCCCCCCCCTTTTTCTGATGCAAGTGCAGAAAGCAAGAAAAAGAAAAAGACAGCGATGAACGCGAAAAGTTCACGCACGCACGCACGCACGCACGCGCGCACGCACGCACGCACGCACGCACGCGCACACACACACACACACACAAACAAGAAAAAATAATATAAACGCTCGGGTAGGCCAAAAGCCAAAGCTGTGGTGGTTTCGTATGTGGGATTCCACACTCAGATTGCTTTCTCTTCCTTTTATCTTTTTTGTTTGTTTTGCTGTTTTCTTTTTGTTGTTTTCTTTTGTGCTTCCGAAAGGCGTAGTTTATTGTGGTCTTGCGTAGCCTCTAATGTCTCTCAGGGACAATTCGAAGGAGAGGGACAACGCCGCTGGGAGTCGTGAGCGCAGAAGGTCAAAGCAGTTAAAAGGGAATGCGCGTAAAAAGGCTCGGACTGTATGAAAAAAAAAAGAGAGACAGAGAAAAAAAAGAAACGTGCATGTATAATAGGTATAGGAATATAGAAAGAGAGCGCGCTCTAGATTCCCAATAGAATCGAAGTTCGACTACAGTAAAGCCCAATAGTAACAACAAATCCGGTTACCGTCACATCTGTTTTAATTACGGACGTGGTTTGCTCAGCACGTCGCTGGCATTCCGATGTCTGTGACATTTCGATCAGAGTGGGATTTTTTGAATATTACCTTCATTCTGCTCGGCTGTAACTAATAAAATTAATTAAATTGCACTAAATTATATATATTTTTTTTTCCCGCTCGTGTTCAGTAACAATTTCTAACGTACAATTCGGGATATCGCTTATAGGGTTGTGTTCCACATCGGTTATTCAGTCGCACTGCCACCTAAATGAATTATTTCTCTGGAGGGATGAAGAATCCGCTTAAACACGTACTTCGGTTAGCGTAGCACCATGATTTGAGTCAGCCGAAATTACTTTAAGAAGAGTTCGCCGCATATTGTACAAACCAAAATTGTATAAAAAGAGAAGCTCAGGAATAAAAAATAAAAAAAAACGCTTAAAGACGACGACGAGGAATACTTCGAATCAAATCGTCGTGTCTTCTTTCTCACGTTCGAAAACCGTAACTCTTTTTTTTTTTGGGGTTAGCGGTGAGACCTTGTTGAAATTGGAAACCCATCGTGATTTTTTTTTACTTATACTTGAAGTTTTTTTTTTTTTGTGTTTTCTTGTCGGTTTTGTGGTACACTAAAAAATACATTTCCTCTCCGAAAAGAGCCATTTGTCCGGATTCCAACGAGCGCACTACGCTCGTAGCCTCTTAACTATAAAAACTAACGCCAAAAAATATATATATAGTGAAATGCAATAGTTTAGTCGGGGACACCTTTATTTTGTGAATTTTGCGGAAACGAATATTAAGACCGAAAGTAATCGGTAAGAAATTGGATCAAATAAAAATTACAACGAACGGAATAAACGTGTTTCGTGCAAAAAAAGTCATTGTAAGAGAAACTTCCTTTCTTGTTAATTAGTAATTATATTGGGAAAATGCCCGTCATAGGCATTTAATCCTGATAACTAACAATTTTTAATTACATTTCAGTTACTAGTTTCAAAGCTTAACCTGTAAGTACATCTAGGTTTCAAGAGGTGGATTCCTGCAGGCTTAAGGAAGACTTCAAGAGGAAATCGGAGAGGTTCTCTATTTGGGAAAAAAAAGGGGAAGACTTTACAGAAATTTTAAAAAAATTCTCTATCTGAGAAAAAGAAACACCTTAAATCGTCTTCATTAGGGCTCCAGGATCACGCATATTGAGATTTTTTTTTTTAATTTGGGGCACGGAGGCTTCTTGAAATACTCTTTTTTCAAAGCAACGTTAAAGCCCCTCCTTCCCAGAGCGTCACGTCATATACAGAGTAAAATACTCTGGAATCTGCTTCCAACTCGGTTTTTTTTTTCTTTCAAAAAACTCTACAGCTTTTCTTCTTCTTTTTTATCCACGAAGGGCTTTTAGAGTTGCATCGGAGTTCATTTCTTTCTGTTATGCAGCCTAATTTTGCCATTGCACGCGCAGGAGCACCTCAAGCTCCGTCCATCATGATACGTAAAAAGTTACGTCACCGTGACGTCGGCAACGAGTACAATACCAAAATATAAAATCGGACACGTGTTTTTTTTTCGGTTCTTCCTTGCAAACTACTGCGTCGCAATGCGATAACGTGGGCGTGTCCTCTACGAAGGCCATATTCCGCCGATTGAAATTACGACAAACCCTAAAGCGCGTAACTAAGCGACAGATGTTCGTACATTTTTGTTCGTTAAAGACGTCACGGTGATCAGCACGTCGCCTCTTCTGTTCGCGCACCTCTTCTTTATGTAAGCCCCTTTTCCCCTTGCCAGGCATCGCAGACGGAGAGACTCCACCGCGGACGAGCGCATGCGCGCAATAAAAAGGGGAAGGACAGCACATAGAAAACAATAGCAAATATTTTACTAGGACAATAGCTTCGCTAGCCTCTCACAAGTATAATAAAGATATTGAAAAAAAAATTCCTCAGCACAGTGGTTGGGCGTCGGGTTCGAGATCTTGGGTTCCTGAATTCCTAATTGTTTACTTAAAACGTTTTGATTTTTTGTTATTTCTTTTCTTTGAATTCATTCACTTATCACTTTCTCCCGCGCTTGTGCGTGCGTTTCGTGTTTGAGATTACTTTTTTGGGGATTAGGCTGCTCAGAAAAGGCTCTCGCATGCAATAAAAGATTATAATAATTTTTTAAAACCCGTGTTTTATGCCACTCATTTTAACAAAAAAAAAAACACGCGTCTAGTTAATTATAAAAATATGAGTAGCGGACTTCAAACGCCTGTACCTAATTTAGAAAAAAAAAACGATGTTGCCTTTTTTTTGTGCTGTTAGTGCTCTTTCGCTAAATCCTACAGGACCGCGGTATTACGTTCAATGTGCTCATTATAGCGCGCTACGCTCGATCAATAACACAATTTTCAGTTCCACCAGGCAAGAAGAAGAAAAAAAGAAGCGATATAGTTCGAGAGTTTGCTGACATATGGGTCAATCGGTTCATTATGGTGTTCCACTTCGTCCATCACTCGACCAGTTTCCTGTGGCGTCCAACATCGGCTCCTCCGCCGCTTCGTACATCAAGCGGGTCCCTTCTCGAAAGATATATGAGTGATGCATTTTGTAGCGGCCTCCCTCCTGCCGCTGCGCATCATCGGTCGTGACTATGAGATGACAGGGGGGCTCCCTATATATCCCGGAAGCCGACCCCCCCCCCCCCCCCCAACAACTGAACAAGATAGTGCCACTGTCGAAACGTCGACGGGCGTCCAGGCCCCTTTCTCATTTATATTTCTTTCTTTTTTTTAATTCTTAATTCTTTATGGCTCCTCATTTTTCCCATTTAACAATGTAATTTTGTAAGTTCGAGCGTTCGACTTTTTATTCCGTCCTTTTTCAAGTTTTTTCCCCTGCGTAACTAGCGTTCTTGTGCCTAGCCTTGATTATTCTTGTAAACCAATACAACTTTTTCTTCGGCACTTCACTGTTTTTTCTTGTGTGACTTTTTTCGCCGGTAAACTAGACTTGTCTTTTTTATCATCCGACGGCTGCTGTGTCTGCGCACCCTACTCTTTCTCTCTCTCTCTCTCTCTTTCTCTCTCTCTCTCTCTCTCTCTCTCTCTCTCTCTCTCTCTCTCTCTCTCTCTCTATATATATATATATATATATATATATATATATATATATATATATATATATATATATATATATATATATACCGGGTGTATCATATATATATATATCGATACCGGGTGTTAATTTTAATCCGAACAGATTTAAAAATCCGTAAAAGATGCACCGGATACGGTTTGTGCAGGCGGGTTATACGGCCAGTGGGTACATTATGCGGGCGGCTAATCGTTGCGATAGGCCGGCTAATTAATTAAAAATCGTTAATTAACTCCTTATTTTGGTGGAAATAAGCATATGGGGTTCCAATTGGAAACTTAAAGAAGCGTCATCGAAAACCACTAATACCGGTGTCAGACGGCGTTCTAAAGCTCCTTTTCACTAAGCTCCTTTAAAAAATCGGCCAATCAGCTCGCGATGTGGAGTGCGCACGTGCTCTGTTGCGCGCGCACGTGCTCTACAGCGTGCGCTGGTACGCCGATTTTATAAAGGAGCTTAGTGAAAAGGATATTTAAAACGCCGTCTGACAGGGAGTATTAATCAACTCTTTTAGCACGACCTTAAGCTCGTGGGAAACTCGGGGGCGCGCCAAGGCTACCACTCGTGAAGCAGGCGCAAAGCTACAGTTGCGGAACGCAATAATGATCTAATCATCCGCGTTCCGCCACTGCTGGCTTGCGCCTGCTTCGCAAGGTAACTTTGGCGCGCCCTCGAGCTTCCCACGAGCGCAAAGTAGGTCCAGCTCGCGGGGTGGTTTTCGACGCCCCTTCTCAATTGGGCCATATGTTTATTTCCACTAATAAAAGGTTATTAACGAATTTTAATTAATTAGCCGACTTATCGCAACGGTCTCCCTCATAATGTACCCCTGGCCGTATAACTCACCTGCACAAACCGTATCAGTGCATCTTTACAATGTGTTTTAAAATATATATCTGTTCGATAATAAATGATACCTGATATATATATATATATATATATATATATATATATATATATATATATATATATATATATATATATATATATTCTGCGTCGCCGCGACTTATCTTTCGGCCAAAATAAACCACTCCAAAAGTAGGAACGCACTGCGTCAAAAGCAAACTTTCAATGTCTAGTTTTAGTAATGCGACCACACACACTTTGGGTACCGAAATATGCAGCGTCGTCGCCACTCGACAATCACAGAGAGCCCGGATTTAAGGAAGCTGTATGTGCACCGCGTACTAGACAATCCAATACGAGGTTGGGACTCGGCGCATGCGCTGTGGGGACGACGCTATTTCTTTCCGTACGCGAGCGTTTTGCGCACGCCCTATTCCCAAGCCCGCTGAATCCCGTCTCGGCGCCTAGGGACGCCGCCGCACCCATGCGTGCTTTCAACGAGCGCAGAATATACGATCGGGCCGTAAAAATCGCCCAACGATCAGAGTCCCGCGAAAGGCGCATGCCTATGAAGTTCGGGCGCGTGCACGGTACCACGTGCGCAGCAATCAGGTTCGCCCAGCTAGAGTGCCTTCATACACACGCGCGCTTTTGCTAGGACCAGCAAGCAGACGTCGTAATTGTTCTCTTAGGTGATATGGCACAACTTTACTTTATCAAAAATAAAAAGCTGGTACGACAGCAATTCAGTGAAGATTACTATAATTAAAACGAAATCAGTGATTTTTCGACTGCAAAATAAGCCTCGAGTTTTATCTGAACTTCTTCGCTACGACTCGTCTCCCATCGATATATATGATTAGTTGTTTCAAAAATCTAGGTGTGTTTTTTTGCGGGACAATGTGCTGGGATAGTCATATAAATTATATTATTCCGAAGCTTGCTCGGGTAGTGGCCGAGGATCGTAAATTGATACCGATCTATTTTACCTACGAGCGTTAAATTGTTACTTTAAAAAAATCACCTTTCTTCTCCCATGTAACGTATTGTCACCTGGTATGAGGCACAACAACGGACTAACATTGAAGAACTGTGTTTTCTGTAGAACAAAACACCGAGAGGAATATGTAACGTGCCATATGACTTTCACTCTGCCGATTTATTTAAGAACAGTAAGATAATTAATATCTACAAATTATATCACTACAAACTCTGTACTAGTTTTAAAAGCGAAAAGATAAGGGGCTCAGGCTTTCTCGAAAGACTCGCGTTGTTAAGGGAAACGTCCCCACCGTACTCTACCCGTAAGCCAGAAAAATGGAGCATGGTCACGCAGCGTACAAACTATGGCTATCAAATGTTAAATGTCACACTTCCACATCTGCTAAACGGTCTTTCTATTGATAATATTGATCTTTACAGTTTAACATTCAAGGACTGCGCCTATATTTTTGTATGTAATTATTATTTTAGTTTTATGTTGTTTGTTTTTTTGGGTGGGGTGAACCTCCCAGGCGAAAATCAGTCCACTTACAGCTGGATTATGGAACTGGAAATGAGGCAGTCCAGCTGGATTCCAGCTGGGTCAGCGCAGCTGGAATGAACCGTAGACAGGCGATGTTTCTACGCTGTATAAGTTGTCTTTGGCACATTTTCCGCACGTTTGCTGTTGACCAGTGTAAGGGGCCCGAGGACAACTTTTTGTCTTATGGTCCCCCTCCCCCCCCCCCCCCTTTGCTGCAGTGACCATAAGCGATGGAAAATGATTATTATTATTATTATTAAAAATAGGAGAGCAACCCTAATAAACGGAACCTTCGCTGAAGCGGATGAACACTCTGCGTAAGGACCGGTTTACGCACTTGCGGTAGCTTGAGGACCGAGTGTCTTTGTGATCTCTTATACAACAAGAGAGGACACCGGCGCGATATCTCGGGTGGCTTTGGAAAACCTGCCATTTCCATATTATTTCCTCGCTGTTGTTTCGGTTTTTTCGCGCGCCATTTTTATTTTGATGTTGCCTAAAAAGATTAAGAAATAAACTTTTGACTATTTTCTAAACGCTACAATTTTTCATGATTAGTACGTACATTTGATCTCGCAAATACCGCAAAAACCTTGGCTCTAGTGAAATGGAGTTCAAGGGCCACTTCTTAGATGGCGCTAGCGTGCCAGCGTTTTTTTCTCGTCGTAAAAGATCACAAAAAACTCGGTCGCAAGCAAACTCGAGCTTGTGAACCGGCCTCTAACGGCGATCCTCTCGGTGCATTGGTTTCGAAATACCCCCAACTTTGGCGTTACAGAAAACAACGCGCTGCCCTCGCCGAATTCTCTCGTTTTCGTTTTCCTCGAACACTAAAAATAACAAACAAAGCTCAGCCGGTTTTAGGAGGATGTTTGCTTATGCTAAATTCGAGTGCTCTACGAAATCTTTAGGGAAAGAAATGCAAGGTTCGTCTCCGGCAAACTCTGTTTTACATGCATGAAAACCCCGCTTATTTGAATTGGAAAAAAGCGACAGATGCAATCCACTTGTTTTTTTTTGTTTTCTGTTTTTCTTTCTTCTTTTAAGTCAATCGATCGATAGGTAGAGAAACGGAGGAAGGGCCAGAACCAGAAAAATGCGAAAGAAGAAGTTTTCTACTTAGCCGTTAACAAGAAAAACGATATTTTGCGTGCGTGCGACACGCATATAGTATACTCAGAGCAAACATAGCGCATGTTCGTGTCTCTTGATGCGAAGCGAATCAGCGACACAACGGACCAAGAAAAGGAAGAGTTCCCCACGCACGAACCCTCCCCCCACCACACACAGACGACGCGCGCGCACATACAAACACGTGTACGCACGAACAGACACGCTCACAAACACGCACACGTAATCGCACACACATACGCACACACACACGCGCGAGCCGCGCGCACACGCACATAGAGAAACACGCACGCACGCACATTCAAGCGTGTACACACAAACACAAGTGCATACACATGCACGCACGTACGCATACACATGCACGCACTCGCGCGCACACGCATGCGCGTGCATACATACACACATAAACTCTTGCAAGCGCAGGTATAAAGTGAAAAATGAAACCCGAAACGACATGATTATCCCCCAACAGAGCCTACTCCAAAAACGTCGGTTTCGCTTCCCATCTTTTCAGAGCGGCGTTTGGGGGAAGCTATTTCCGGTCACGCGAAACGGAAACCGCCACTTCCCTTTATTCCTTGACATCTAAGTTATTCGTGGACTTTATAAACCAGATTTGTTTTGTGCGTGCTGCTTTTTTCTACTTTTTTTTTAGATTGTGGCTGTTGGCAGGACGTTGTTTTAAACACCTAATAGGGAGTTTGAGTGCATCGTGCTTTTCCCTCCGCTAACCCTCCGCTACGAAGAAACCGCCACTGCGCCTGCGTGCCGACGGCCTTGGCTGTAGAGTTCCGGGCAGCGGAGGGGTAAACACGGTCTACTAAAACTCCCTAATGTTTCGATCAAGTTCAATGCACCAACTGGCAAGGACCGAAAAAAAAGGAAAAGAGAAAAAAAGAAGTTCGTTGAAATTGTTTTGGTTTTGAACGAATCTAGTGAACTTGATCCGAGAGTTTTCGATGGAATGCGACAATGGATCACAGGGATATGTGGAGCGCAAGTGTCGTCTGCTTCTTGCAGGGTGGTTGTGATGATGTCAGAACACCGAGCTCTTATTGGCTGATTGAAGAAAATACTGAGTATCAGTATCATTTACCCAGTATCATTTCACTCAAAGCCAATCAGAGCTCGGCGTCGTTCTGACGTCACCAAACTCCTGCGCAATAAGCAGACGATCAGCTCTTCGCATAGCATAAGGGCTGCAAAATGATCTCGTCGAGCCACGGATAGTTTTCGGCTTCGCTACATCTATATAAATAGTAGTATACATTACTTTAGTTGCAAAGAACGTCGTTGTGAGTGCACGTCGTAGCGGCGATACCAATCAGCGCTGACACGCGAACGTCTGAACAGCGTAAGCGAAAACATTACTCTGTCAGAGGCTAAAGCTTCTGCCCTGTTGGCGACGTGCGCGATCAAAAGCGTCGCTATGGTCAGCCTTCCGCGATTAGCCGAATGCTGACTATGACGTCAGCAAAGGATTTCTTATGGAAAAAAACATAAGGGTAATGTAAGAACTGCAATGTTGATGCGAATTGCAAACTCCATCGAACTTGTTTTCGCAAGGTAATGACGTCACGAGAGGGAACCATAGGAAGGCGCAACCAAAAACATCTAGCCGCCGATACAGCTTAAAATTAAGATGCGCTTTAGAGGAACGAGTACGCATACGAGTGCTTTTGAAAGCAATATGATGACTTATAACGTAACGTGGAAAAACGTAAGCAAACGCTCCTGTGTGAATGGGCCTTCGTTATACGTCACCGGAACATCCGTGCCTTGGATGTTGCTTGAGAATACTCCTCGAACCGATTGTTGTCCACTTCGTGCGAAGCAGACATGCCCGGTTACTCTCTCCGTGACAGACGTGAGATTTGGTAGCATGACGAAACGTAAGCGAGCAGCGCTCTGAAACCGACCTTACGCCCGCATTCACACTGGTGGCTGAACCTGATTCGCAAAGCGGTTGCGAACGCGGTTGCGACGCGCACGCATTCACTCGGGCGGCTCAACTGCATCCGGAGAGAGCTATGCAAACGCTGCTAAAGATGCAGTACAAATTCACGCGCAGTTGATAATGAAAACGTGCGGATCCGCTTCGCGGTGGCGATACAGACGCCAGTGTGAATGCACCTTTAAAGAGGAGGGAGGGCAGAACTGCTCTGAGCTGGGGCAGCACCCTAAGATAAAGGCCGCGGCCCTGAATTCGTGACGTCACCTACAAGAGGCCGGCGCGGGGTACAGATTTCACACAGTCCCAGGCGAACGCTCAACATGCAGCACTGGTGTACAATCCGTGCCTGTCGCTGGCGGCCTCTTGTAGGTGACGCCACTAACTTAAACCTTACTGCCTTCGCTATCCGGGAAATGTTTGCTAAGCTGGGCTTCTGGCTTTGCCTTGGGCATCGAGGGAAGCACGCTCTCACAGGTATTCAAATGAGAGTCCGTTCCTTCGGAGATTTCTCGAATGCCTGGGTCAGGGTTCTAAACCTTGGAGGCGCGTAATTAGTGCCGGACAGATTGGTCAGTCGGAGCAAATTAACGAAATAAGGCAAGCCGAGCGGACAAGACATTCTTGGCCGTAAAATCTCGATTTAGGGTCCTTCAATTCAGTCCAGATGAGGCATACATGTATAATGCTCTAATTGCATTTTATATTATTTTGATTTGATGAGTTTCTACCGTCCGTTATACAGAAACTCCCGTGGGAATAAAGAACAACACCTCCATACAAGTATTCACCTAAAAAAGCCTTTAAAAAGAGCTAAGACCTCCGGTTGCGCTAGCCTTTAGTAATTTCCCCCTTAATGTGTTGAATTAAAATGTATGCGCATCTTAGATTAGCTTTACCGTTATTTTTATCAAGACGCGCAAGTTTCATACCCCAAAGACACCGTTGTTCCGTCCTCGACAACCAAATCTTCCACGAACTACTCGGCTTGGAGCGCATGAATAATGCGCAAAACCTTGTTTGTTTTCAACATTGATCATGAACATTGTTTTATTTCCATCTTGGGGAATGGGGGTACCAACAAAAGAGCGCGTTTTACGCAGCTTCTCAATACGATAACGAGTATCGAAGAAAACAAATTATGGATGTATCTTAATTTTACGGATAAAGTCGGGAGACAACCGAGATATGCCCGGTGTTTCGAGCTGCGCCGCTAGGTCTTTAATTATGAGCGTTCGAGGGTACCGCTAAAATCCGCTAAAATTGGTGGACACACGCCATGGTAAATTTAGTGAGGAGAGTTCCACTTTTTCTTTACACTTTTTCTTTTTGCGGGAATTGAATGGGTGTGCATTAGACCCTTTCAAAGTGGCACCATCACTTGTCCGCCATTGCTTGATTACGTGCATGTGATCATGTATTGGCCACGAGTGCTAGGTGAGCGTTAGGCGAGGCTTTCGGATCAAATCACACGCCACGCGTCAAGCAATGGCGACCGCCAACGTTGCTTGACGTACTTTTTAAAAGGCTCTGCTACGCACTAAATCAGGTTTCCCCAGCAAACTTAGCGGGGAAAACGGTTCCCGCGTCTTAATCCGGAACGTACGTTGACTACATTGAGCGTTGCCTTACACTACTTCCTCATCACGTATTGCGGGAACATTTTGTTTATGAAACCTTAGCTATATTATGTCCTGGAAGGCGCTTCCGATCGGCGTGTTTACAGCGTCCTATCCCGCGCGTATACATCAAAACTGGTACCGACGGTGGCAATGAATGACGTCAAAAAAAAAAAAAATCTGGAGTGTCACGCTGTCGGATATTGCGGTCCTGGCGGCTGGCACTAGAGGTATATACTGGCAACACAAAAAAAAAGTGCTCGATCAAACGCTAGTGTCGCTGTCGTCGCGGCGGGCGTCCGATCGACTCATGGCCGCCGAAGCTTCCGTGGACCGACAAGCTCAAGAGCGACTCGCGGCAGAACAGGCGTCTGCCACACCATTTCCGCTGTCACACAGCCAGGATCGCGGCACGCGACAGCCACGACACTCCTATGACGTCATCGAGCGAAACTCGAGGGACCGACGTGTTTGACGCGCTAAGCACACAAGTTGGAGACGCGTTCCAAACACCATAGCTCTACACATATTCGACCGTTCTGCGTAATAATAATGCTTAACAATAATATTAACACAAAAAATTAGGATTTACGTTGCTCGCCCTGGCGAAAATACTGGGGATCAATATATAGGACACTGTAGCCTCATACATCTGCTTCCAACATCTCTGCGGACGACATTTTAGGAAACCGGTTCTGCACATCCCATACGGTATACGACGGGCCCTCCGGTACGCAGTGCGCATGTGCGAGCCTTCTGCGGTAACGCATGCGCAGTTCGTCGTACTGGGAGGGGCCCATCGTACCGTACAGGATGTGCAAAGACGGTTTCCTAAAACTTGTGGGAGCGAGGGTTTGCCACCCCGCCCAGGGGCCGCTACCGACCGCCCAAAAAGGACACAGTCCGAAACTCTCGTATCGGATGTGCAGAAACGGTTCCATAAAAGTCCCTAATGTCTTCACCCCGTTTTGACTTTTAAGTCCGACCGCCGCCCACCGATCCGATGGAGCCAAGCCAAGCAGGGCCAGAAGTTCTTTGTCGTGACCCTCGTTGTCTTGGCGGGTTTGCTATGATCGGCTACAAGTTCAACCAATCGCGCGCAGAAAAAAAAAAAAAAAAAAAGCTCATGATCGCGGCCCAATTATCTTGCGGGATTGGTTGATTCGGTGGTAGTGAACGGACAAGGACGAACGACGAGAGCAGTGACGATAGACTTTAGCTGGGTGCTTCTAAAGGGATACTGAACCGAAGAATTTCGATTTCGCCAAATAAGGCCGCCAGGAGCGTCGAAGGGGACGCTACGAACTCCAGAGACTTGACTACTCGTATATCGATATCTCGAACGAATGGCCGTAGTTTTGGAAAAGAAGGAGGGCGCGAACAAGGGAGGACTATGACGTCAGGATCCTCCTGGAACAGTTGAGCATGAGGAGGAGATATCGCTGTACGAGTTGGTGTTCTCGGGTTCTGCAGCGTCCCGCCTATCGCTCCAGCCCTGTTTTGTGAGCTCCAGACTTCGGTTCAGTATCCCTTTAATAGCCCCCCCCCCCTTTTTCGAAACTTCGAAATGATGCATAGATTGTGTGCGGCCGCCGTTAATAGGTCATGCACTGTGTGTGAGCACGCATTGGAGACGAAGGCTTCGTCAGCATTCGCGGGCTGTATTCTCGGGTCCGATCATCGCATTCCCCACGGGCGCTACGTCGGCGCTCAACGCGAACTCGGAAGTAATCACGGGCTTCACACACCGGAAGCGATGAGACCAGCTAATGGCGACTGCGCCGCAATCTATGCATCATTTCGCCAGTTTTCGAAAGTGGCGGCAGTCGGTCTTAGAGTGGAGCACCGTATGAGACGCCTGAAAAGCAAAAAGAAGTCACGTAAACATATAGTCTCGTTCCATTTTACCTGCCGCATATGCACCGGTGCAGAAAAAAAGTGTAATGCAATGCACTTCCGGTATCTTTACTGAGATACAACCGGAAGTAGATATTAAGATGAGGAATTGGGCGACTTGGCTATTTATAATTATAATTTACAGCGCGCAAGAACAATTAGCACTCAAACACGCACACCATTGTCGGGACTGCAAATAACCAACAGACTTTTAAAAAAAAAACTATTTTTTATTATTTATTAGCCAGAACTTTTTAATAGCTCACGCGACTGAGACTGAGAACATTGTTTGGCTGGACGAAAAATGAGTCCTTAGCAGCCTGTGTAATCTTATTCAGGAAAGAGTTATTTTACCTAGCAACAAATAGAAGATACCGAAGTGTGGTATAGATGCGCGAAGGTGTAGAAGAAGAAGAGAAGACGACGAAATACAACACCGAGTTTATGGGCCTCCTGCGTTGCCCAGGGGGTGCTGCGAAAAGGGACTTGTTAGGCCTTGTTTTGGGTAGTACAAACTTGAGCGTCTCAAACTGTCAGGCATGCAGAAGTGTGCCTGCTCTGGTGCGGAGCGCGAGATCACGATGAAAATATAAAGAAACAACAAAAATTCCGAACGCCGTCAAAGCTAAGACGCTAAGAGCGCGAGCCATGAGATGCCGTTTCACGCGTTCCAAAGTAGACATGACAAAGAAAAAGAAAAATGAAAGCGTCGCGACACAGGTGTTTCGACGTCACCGCCCAGTGATAATAGACGCGTACCCTAGCGGTGGTGTCATGAATTTGGCACTTTTGATTGTCTTCCGGCGTTGAGTCTGGCCGATTTTTGGCGTCCAAAGGTGTTTTTCGTTCTTCAGCACCAGGCAGAATTAAAAAAGCTCGACCAACGTGCCATAAGTAGCGCGAGGCTCGATCAGGTGAGCTTGTACTACCCAAAACGAGGGCGCTACAGTTTGTTCAAAGCTTCAGCGCAGGAGGCCTATATCCATTTTAACCGGTGGGCCACTCTGAAATGTCTGCGCGTCTGCTTGCCCATAAAACACTCAAAAGAGCCAATCTCCGCGATCCTACGAAATCAGTCTGTCTATGCTGGAAAAAGCGGTGGAGAAACTGCATCGTGACGTCGCCGGTGGGAGGAGCCTAATCTCCATCGCCAACAAACTACATCGGAAGAGAACTGCACCGTGACGTGTCCGGTGACGTCGCGGAAATAGTGGCGATTGAGTTGAAACTACATCGTTCTTTTTTCCCTACAGGGAATTTCGGAGAATCGCCGAATGGAGCTGGCGCACACCAGCTCGGAGCACTTGGAGCAAAAGCTCGCGCTGCAGAACCCAAGGCATCCTGGGTTCAATCCCCGCCCCTGCCCGTTTCGATCTGGATGAGCATCGTACCGGCGTGCGGTCGTGTATCACTACTGGGTGGTGCACGTTAAAGACCCCAGGCTAGCAGTCGTACTGCGCTGGCTAAATTGCTCATCCAGAGTGGGTAACAATGTCGCCATGTCCTGGCAGACTAACCTCCTGCTGTATAAACAACTAACGACAAATTTGACTTTTTGACATTGTTTGACTGCGTTCGTGCAACCTCTGTCGTGCTGCGCGAGAAAGAAAAATGTTCCTTCGGGAGTTAAATTTTCGGTGAAGTAGGAAGCAAAAAAGAAGAAAAGAGAATATTTCCCTCAAGCGGGGTTCGTAGTAGAAGAGGAGGAAAAAGAAAATCAGTTCTTAGTCCCACGGTGTGTATTGTCTTTTCTTTATATGTATGTTTATTCTGAGTTCAGCTGGCCGCTTACCTGAGCTCAGCGAATGATGAATGCAGAACATACGTTTTAGAACTAAAAAATGAAGTCTGCGCTGTGGCATTACGCAGTGCAAAAGCGTCATGCTTGCATTGCGTAATGCCACAGCGCAGACTTACTTTTGAGGTCTAAGCAGATGTTCCCGCCTCATCTATTCGCTGAGCTATTCGGTAGATCGCAGAGATTGGCTCTTGCAGTGTTTTATGGGTAAGCAGACGCGCAAGCATTTCTGCACCGGAGCAGGAAGTTGCGGGTAAATCAAACGAGCGTAGTGTTTCATATCTGAATCGAGCTGTTGTGTGCTTAACAAGCGGGAGATTTGTATTTAAGCGATTTTAGTTATTTTTCACTTTATTTAATTACCGGTGTGCGTAGCGAAAAGCTGCGAACGAGGCGTCTCATCATACGTGTCAAGTTAGCGGCGGTTCACACATCTGCATGTTTGTATGGTCCAACGTGACTAAAACTGTCTGTAACAGCCTACGAGGAGAGCGAGAACGGATGGATGGATGGATGGATGTGACGGATCCGGCTGAACCCTTTAAATCGGAGGGTGTCTTGCGCCACCTGGCGCACTGGTACGAATATATCGGGTGTCCCTGGATCCCTTTCGACCTGCGCGTGACTATAACCGAGAGGTTAATGTACGCCCAATCATTGTTAGACTTATTTCATGCACACGATGAAAGAACGGTGCGCACAGAGATCCGTAGCGTTCCAGCGCTACCCGAGAGATGGCGCCAGCGTGTTCTCGCGTCGTAAGCTATACGGAACGCAAGTTCGTCTGCTTCTTTTGCAAGGGTTATAGCGACGTCAAAAGGATGCCGAGGCTTTCCTGATTGGCTCTGTTTGAAGAATCGCGAAGTAGACCTCAAACCAGGTTGCTTTGAGGTCTACCCACTATCCTTCAACCGCAGTCCACGTCAATACATGGTGTTCTCACGTACGCCAGAATCCCTGCGAGAGACGCAGATGAACTAGCGTTCCGCATTACGAGCGGTGTTTTCAACGTACGTGCTCAACCACGCTCAAAGAGGCAGCGGAAAAGATAGAGAGCCGGGGACCTTCCAATGTACACACGGTCTTGAGTCTACACGATATTGTAAGGAACTGGCCACCTAACTCGCTCTTGCGGTCTTTATATGTTTCTGTACCAATTATTTTTGGTGACTTATTCCAGTTCCCTAGAGTGTTTTTCTTCTAATAAATATCCTGGCGGACGCGCGATCATTTATTTACAGCACCAGAGCAGATTACTTTTAGTTCTTGTTTTTCTTTTCGCTTTTTTTTTTTCGAAATAAAATCCGACCGGATCGTAGCGAAGCACTCTCATTCGAAGCATTAATAAGCTCTCAAGTAGAGACGATGTTTATTATTATTGTTTCTTTTAGAATTCCAGAATTGCTCTTACCGCATCTCCGAAGCTCCCGTAGCCAGGTAGAAATCGGTCACCGTAGTTTAATTGAAAGTCTGACAGAGAGATTTCACGTGTATATTTCCCTCTTCTTTTGGTTCTTTATGCGAAATAATTTCTAGTTGGATTTTTTTTTTTTTTGCTTTTTTAAGAAGACCCGGTGTAGCAGTTTTCCGTACCGTCTCCTCAAATGTCCGAGAGAAAAAAAAAACAATAAACTAAAAATAAAAAGAAGCGCCCATCGATATTAAATTACGTCGGAGCTACGGTCGTTCGTACGAGGAACGTTTTCCGATATTAAGGCCGACCCAACGCTAATCAAATTTAACGAAAAATATAATAAAGACAAAAATGCAGGTGCCTTTCTTCCGACATGTATACAGGAAGTCTACTATCTCAAGCCAGGTATACGAACGGTGTAATACCCTCCACAAACATCTCTATTCGCGATAATTCCACCATTCGACAGCTCTCCGGAGTTTGCTCTGCTGGTGACGTCAGCATGCCGAGCTGTGATTGGCTCGATTGGAAGGATAGTGGGTAGACCTCAAGGCAGCTCGCTTTGAGGTCTACCCATACCTTCAGTCAGTCGGCGTGGTTCTGACGTCACCATAACCCCCAAACGAAGCAGACGATTTGCGCTCCGCGTAATGCTGCTCTGATCTGACGCATACCAGAGCCAACGAATAAGCTATAAGTAGGCGCTAGAGTGTGTACCGACGCGTCGGCCATCTTGTTGCTTCCAAATCATCGTCGTCGCGTCATCCGAAGCTTTACTGAAATATTGGCGGGAAACGCTTTTTCCTTTCTTATTATGTTGAAAATGGCCGTGATAGAGAAGAAAGAAAGTCGTCCGAGCTTGCTGAGATTGTAGTTCGAAGCAGCACGGTCACGACGCCAACACATCACACAAAGGTCCGCCTGGAGACACAACCTGAGGTGTGTGTCTTCCTTGTGTTGGCGAACCTGCCACACTGGTCACACACAAAACACTCTCTGCAGACATGACCGAAACATACGGATGTAGGAAACAAACATTCTTCGAAAGTGCTCGGAGGTTAGCCCGGAGATTAGCTCAGTCATCGTGCCCGCAACACCGTGCATTTCTGTGCGCCCGTACGAATAGCCTGTCTTCGAAGTAATGCTTAAAAAAAAACATTTTTTAAAGCGTAGTCGTCGCCTGTTGCGCTTGCTCCGCGCTATACATGAAACCAAAATGGCAGCGCTTATATGAGAAAGTCGGAGAAAGGAGTGCCGGTATACTCTAAGCCTGCAGCTATAGACTCAGTAACTCCGGGAAGAAACGTTTCGTAAGCGCACGTGCGTTCAGGGAACAAATTCATAACGTCTACTGTTTGCCGTTTCGCAGGAAGTGAAAAGTGCGCGTGCTCTGCTTCGAAGAGCATTCGAAATGCGTAATCGTATGGGCGCCAACATAGCTCTCACTTAATTGCCGCCGAAAGTGTGTCACCGGGTGTGTGCAACCCATTTGCTCCTCGAGTTCACAATCTTCCGGCATAGACGTTTCTCATGAAATAAATACAAAAAACATCTTGGTGGCCGAATTTGTTGCCACACCGCAGCCCGGAGCACATGGAGCTAAAGCTCCTGCTGCAGAATGCAAGGGTACTGTTTTTGCGTGTGTTTTATAACAATCCCTGCTCCTGCGCCTTCCAATCTGGATGAGTGCCGTGCGGGCGTGTGGTCGTCTATCACTCCTGAGTGATGCACGTTAGAGATCCCAAGCTAGTATAGTGGTACCGCACGGACTACATTTTTCATCTCCAGCGTGAACTAGTGTCACCATTACAGTCGCCTAGCTCGCTCTGGCAGACCAGGGTAAAACTCTGTAAACATGCGCGCACTCAAGAATTCTTACACAGGTATAGAGGTGTTCATGGTGAGTTCTAGTAATTTACACCTGTAACTGTATGCGCTGGATGCTGCTGACGTGTGTGAACGATTTGGCAATTTCTTCAGTGAAATGTTTTCTGATGAGACCTTTCCCTTGCCAATACTCTCACCTGAAGATAGTATACTAACTCAATGGCTCCAATTACCATGTGTGCGACTGGCATTCAGAAACTAATAGAAAATCTTCCGACCAATTCAGCCCCAGGCCCTGATAATATTTCAACAAAACTGCTTAAGCTCTGCAAATATGAAGCTTCCACTTCCTATGTTTACTCATCCAACAATCCTTACAAACTGGTATAATTCCCTGCCAATTGGAAAAAGCAAACGTCACCCCAATTTTTAAAAACGGTCAAAGGAATGGAGTTGGACGAATTATAGACCAATCTCTCTGACAATGTACCATAGTAAACAGATGGAGCATATAATTTTCTCAAATATTATGGATCACTTGTCGGTCAACAACTTGCTCTTTGTAAATCAGCACAGTTTCCGGCGGTATCATTCTTGTGAAACCCAGCTTTCTTGAATTTGTCACAGACCTCCATCAAAACCTTCACTCTAAAACTGAAACCTATGCAACTTTTATCGACTTTCGCAAAGCATTTGACAAGGTACACATCAACGATCCTTCAATTACGCGCTTCAAATAGAACCATCTGTTATACAGTGGATATCGAACTTTTCTCGTCGACCGCTCGCAAAGTGTCCGCTATGAATGCGAATCTTGCCATGCCATGGGAAAGTAAGATCCAAACGGGAGTACCGCAGGGAACCGTGCTGGGCCCATTACTTCTCCTTTTATACATAAAACGACTTGTCCGCAACTATCCAGTCTGTTACCATCCGTTTGTATGCCGATGATTGTGGTTTATAGAAAAGTGTCTAGCGTTCACGATTGTATTGAACTTCAGAACGACTTAATTAAAATT
>JAZHYW010045772.1:0-10443 GCA_037355805.1 Ixodes ricinus
AAACTGCTACTTTCTTCTGCTTTCAAATACGAGGGGTCGGAAGCATCCGACGGTATATTGTTTCGCTCTGTCGCGGACGAGTTCTCGATATTTCTGGAGAACGGAATCTGCCATGCGATTTCCAAATGAGCTGGCGCAGTGACCGTGTGAGATGAGTACAATCACAAGAGATGAAAACAAACGTCATTATTCTCCGAAGCGCAGCTCATTGAATCGGTTCTTTGCTAAACGTATTCACCTCTAAAAACAAACGCTAAAACGGAGATCCGACGACCCGGCATTTTCGGGAACGTGCTAATTTCCCCTTCGTGATGTCGAATCAAGATATATGAGTGCAATCTTAGACCAGAGCTATGTTGCCCTTGCCGAGACGTACATCGCTTTCAAGCGCCGAGCATCGTTACGCAGTTTCCAGAACCAAATGTTGCACGAACTACTTAGCGCAGCGCATTTTTGTCTTGCGCAAAACTCTCCTGATTTTCACTTTTATTTTCTTGATCTGACTAGCGAGTACACTTGAACTTAGCAGACACTAAATAATATACGCTTCAGAGTGGCGACACTTGCCCATCTTGGTGCTTAAATCGCATGGTTGCTGTCGGCCTTGTCTGAAGATCACAGGAAACGCTTTTCTGTCTCTCCCCAAATGTGAGCAGCCTCGCGACGAAGTCGTGCCATACTGCACGACGTCTAACGCCCTATCTAAGGCTGAAGAAGCCGCATCTCGACTCAGGTGACGATCGGCAGTTCCATTCTGCTCTAACCTAAGCACCAAGATCTTGGCTCCAGTAGTCGAGGCAAATCGATACCTACGCGCTATCTCGCTGGCAAAGGATTTGGACTGTCCCAGGCGGCAGCGCAAGGCCCTGCAGAACACTGATATCTAAGCATGCAACTTCCTTTCTGTTTACTCATTTGTTTTATACCACCTGTGGGGAGGATTCGGCAGGGACTCCCGGTCAGTCGGCTATAGCCGATTCACACGACGGACCGAATCGCGATTTTCGTCCGCGGACCGTGTACCACGTGACCGGCACGTCACCGATTCCTGCGATCCGCGCCTCGTCCGCGGACGCGCGGACTGATAAAGCCGAGCGCCTTTTTCACTCGCGGACTTTTAGCGGGAGATCGACTTGAAAAGCGTTTAGTCTGGCAACGGTACATTGTTTTCTCTTTTTTGTTTTGTTTCTCGGCGATGAAAACAAAAATGGCGCATCGTTGTGTGTTGGGCGTTCGCTGGTTCATTTTGTCGCGCGTTTCTTGGTTTCACGTGTGAAAGAAACTGCAGAAACTTGTCTGGCTGACGCGACGCAGGTTCCGGTACTCCTCCGGGTGCGCGTCAAGAAGCTCCCGTCAAAACTCGTCTAGCATGCCGCGATAATTCTTGCACGTCCAATCAGGATTTCACCGAGCAAGACCTCTCTTGTGGCTGTTGTGTACTTGAGTGTTGTGCACGAGCGCGGAGTGCGTGAAGGCATCTTCGAACGCCCCTCCGCGAGCCCAGAACTTCGTCGCTTCTACGCGGAACCCTTCTCGAGCAGGACCATGCCTGTGTCACTCTCATGCTTTGGGTCAGTAAAGCTTGTGGCGCTTCGCGCGAAGCCTATCACGGTGTTTTGTCTCGATCTTTACGTAACAGCGGCGTACGATATATTATCGCGGTTGCAAACGTCGATTTCTCTCTTGGACAACGGTGCCACAGTGCGATGTTGGAGTTTCGCGTCACTGTGGGGTGGCGAACATGTTCGGTCCGTCACCGCTGGCGTCTGCTCGTTGTGTCCCTCGTGTGGATGCGCTTGGGAGACGGACGATCCGCGGACATGTCGTCACGTGATCAATCCGTCCGCGGATCAGTCCGTCGTGTGAATCGGCCATTAGAGACGGACCTGGGATAGACTCGTGCTGACGGTGTTTTGTAACAAGAGCTGCATTGCTGTAAGTGGCAGATCTGTCACGCTCACGCGGTCTGGGTTAAAAATAGCTTCACTCTGGATCGCGCTCGAGATGCATCTCGTACGCTTGTTGTAGTGCAGGTCTTATACAACAACAACAACAAAAGCGTGACACCGCTAAAGCGATTCCATCACCGTAACCCTGAAATACTGAACCGCGCCAGCGTGCCTCGCTTGTATATTGCGAGCATAAGTTCGTCGTGAAAGCGTTTGCGATGCCGGCGCCCATTTCTGGGATGCGCGCGTCTGTCAAGCTGTTATGAGATCTCATATTTCAGCCGCCCCCCCTTTTTTTCTGATGCAAGTGTGAAAGCGGGAAAAAGAAAAGACAGCGATGAACGCGAGAAAGTTACGCACGCACGCACGCACGCACGCACGCACGCACGCACGCACGCGCACACACACAAACAAGCAAACAAACAAGAAAAATAATATAAACGCCGGGTGGGTACAAAAGCCAAAGCTGTGGTGGTTTCGTATGTGGGATTCCTCACACTCAGATTGCTTTCTCTTCTTTTAGTCTTTTTTGTTTGTTTTGCTGTTTTCTTTTGTTGTTTTGTTTTGTGCTTCCTAAAGGCGTAGTTTATTGTGATCTGCGTAGCCTCTAATGTCTCTCGGGACAATTCGAAGGAGAGTGGACAACCCCGCTGGAGTCGTGAGCGCAGAAGGTCAAAGCAGTTAAAAGGGAATGCGCGTAAAAAGGTTCGGACTGTATAAAAAAAAGAGAGAGAGAAAAAAGAAACGTGCATGTATAATGGGTACAGGGAATATAAAAGAAAGCGCGCTGTAGATTCCCATAGAATCGAAGTTCGACTACTGTAAAGCCCAATGTAACAACAAATCCGGTTATCAATTCACATCTGTTTTAATTGCGGTTCCGATGTCTGTGACATTTCGATCAGAGTGGATTTTTTGAATGTTACCTCTATTCTGCTCGGCTGGAACTAATAAAATAAATTAAATTACGTTAAATTATATATTTTTCCGCTCGTGTTCAGTAACAATTTCTAACAATTCGGGATAGGTATAGGGTTGGTTCCACATCGGCGTTCAGTCGCACTGCCGCCTAAATGTATTATTTCTCTGGAGGAATGAGGCATCCGCTTAAGCACGTACTTCGGTTAGCGTAGCACCATGATTCGAGTTAGCCGAAATTACTTTAAGAAGAGTTCGCCGTATATTGTACAAAATCAAATTGTATAAAAAGCCCAGAAAAAAACGCTTGAGGACGACGACGAGGAATGCTTTGAATCAAATCGTCGTGTCTTCTTTCACGTTCGAAAACCGTAACTCTTTTTTTTTTAGGTTAGCGGTAGATCCTTGTTGAAATTGGAAACCCATCGTGATCTTTTTTTACTTAGTACTTGAAGTTTTTTTTGTTTTTCTTGTCGGTTTTGTGGTACACTGAAATACATTTCCTCTCCGAAAGAACCATTTGTCCGGATTTAACGAGCGCACTACGCCGTAGCCTCTTAACTATAAAAAAACCAACGCCAAAAAAAAAAAATATATATATAAGTGAAATTCAATAGTTTAATCGGGGACACCTTTTTTTTCGTGAATTTTGTGAAACGAATAATAAGACAGAAAGCAATCGGTAAGAAATTGATCAAATAAAAATTACAACGAACGGAATAAACGTGTTTGATGCTAAAAACCTATTGTAAAGCAACTTTCTTGCTAATTAGTAATCTATATTGGGAAAATACCGTCATAGGCATTTAACTAGTTAACTAACAATTTTTAATTGCATTTCAGTTACTAGTTTCAAAGCTTAAGCTAGAAGTGCATCTAGGTTTCAAGGAGGTGATTCCTGGCAGGCTTAAGGAAGACTGAAGAGGAAATCGGAGAGGTTATCTATTTGAGAGAAAAAAGAAAGAGAAATTTTTAAAAATTATCTTTTTAAGAAAAGACACACCATTAAATCGTCCTCATTTGGGCTCCAGGATCATGCATATCGATATATATATATATATATATATATATATATATATATATATATATATATATATATATATATATATATATATATATATTTTTTTTTTTTAGCAACGTTGACCCAGAGCGTGACGTCATATACAGAGTTTTCGGAATCTACTCTCGCACACCTTCAGCGCCTATCAATGCAATGCACGCGCACTCGCATTAAAAAAAAATGTCAGAAAAGAGAAGTCACAACTGGTGTCAGTATGGGGGAATATACCCGAAGCTTGCATTGCACGCGCTGTCCACTGAGCGTCACGCGCTTGGCGGCTGCATCATGATCCGCGTATGACATGACGACTGGTCGGAAGGTTTTCTTGGTTTCTCGCGTTTGGTTAGATCTTAGGCGAAAACGAGATTCACTGGATAAAAATATCCTGAATCTGCTTCCAACTCGGTTTTTGTTTTTTTTCTTGCTCAAACAACTCTCCGGCTTTTTCTTTTTTTTATCCACGAAGGGCTTAGAGTTGCATCGGAGTTCATTTTTTTCTGTTCTGCAGCCTAATTTTGCCACTGCACGCGCACGAGCACCTCAAGTCCGTCCATCATGACATCGTCAAAAGTTACGTCACCGTGACGTCGGCAACGAGTACAACACCAAAAATATAAAATCGGACACGTGTTTTTCGGTTCCTCGTTGCAAACCCGCCACGTCTGCAATGCGATAACGTGGGCGTGTCCTCTACAAGGCCATATTCCGCCGATTAAATAAGACAAACCCTAAAGCGCGTAACTAAGCGACGGATGTTCGTGCATTTTTGTTCGTTAAAGACGTCACGTGATCAGCACGTCGCCTCTTCTGTTCGCGCACCTCTTCTTTATGTAAGCCCCTTTTGCCCTTGCCAGGCGTTAGCGAACAAGAGACTCCAGGGACGAGCGCACGCTGCAATAAAAGGAGAGGACAGCACATAGAAAACAATAGCAAATATTTTACTAGGACAATAGCTTCGCTAGCCTCTCACAGTATAATAAAGATATTGAAAAAAATTCCTCACAGCACAGTGGTTGGGCGTCGGGTTCGAGATCTTGGGTTCCTAATTCTAATTGTTTACTTAAAACGTTTGATTTTTTGTTATTCTTTCTTTGAGATTCATTCACTTATCACTTCTCCGCGCTTGTGCGTGCGTTTCGTGTTTGAGATTACATTTTCGGGGATTAGGCTGCTCGAAAAGGCTCTGGCATGCAATAAAAGATTATAATAATTTTTTTAAAAACCCGTGTTTTTTTTTACACTCATTTTAACAAAAAAAAAACACGCGTCTCAGTTAATTATAGAAATATGAGTACCGGACTTCAAACGCCTGTACCTAATTTAGAAAAAAAAACAGGTTATCTTTTGTGTAGTGTGCTCTTTCGCTAAATCCTACGGACCGCGGTATCTACGTTCAATGTGCTCATTATAGCGCGCTACGCTCGATCAATAACACAATTTTCGTTCCACCAGGTAAGAAGAAGGAAAAAAAGAAGCGATATAGTTCGAGAGTTTGCTGACATATGGGTCAATCTGTGTTCATTATGGTAGGTGCCTTCGTCCATCACTCTGACCAGTTTACGTGGCGTCCAACATCGGCTCCTCCGCCGCTTCGTACATCAAGCGAGTCCTCTCGAAAGATATATGAGTGATGCATTTTGCGGCCTCCTCTTGCCGCTATGCATCATCGGTCAGGCTATGTGATGACAGGGGGCTCCCCCATATCCCGGAAGGACCCCAACAACTGAACAAGATAGTGCCGCTGTCGAGCGTCGACGGGCGTCAGGCCCTTTCTCATTTATATTTTTTCTACAATTCTTAATTTTTTATTCTATTTTCCATTTAACAATGTAATTTTGTAAGTCTCGAGCGTTCGACTTTCATTCCGTCCTTTTTCAGCTTTTGTTTTCCCGCGTAACTAGCGTTCTTGTGCCTAGCCTGATTATTTCGTAAACTAATACAACTTTTTCTTCGGCACTTCACTCTATTTTCTGTGACTTTTTTTTCGCCATTAAACTAGATTTGTCTTTTTATCATCCTCACGGCTGTCGTGTTCTACGCACCTCTACTCTTTCTCTCTCTCTCTCTCTCTCTCTCTCTCTTCTCTCTCTCTCTCTCTCTCTCTCTCTCTCTCTCTCTCTCTATATATATATATATATATATATATATATATATATATATATATATATATATATATATATATATATACGGGGTTCATTTCATTCGAACAGATTTATTTTAAAAAATCCGTAAAGATGCACTGATACGGTTTGTGCAGGTGAGTTATACGGCCAGGGTACATTATGCGGGTGGCTAATCGTTGCGATAAGTCGGCTAATTAATTAAAATTCGTTAATTAACCTTTAATTTAGTGGAAATAAACATATGGTTCCAATTGGAAACTTAGAGAGCGTCATCGAAAACCACTAAATCAACTCTTTTAGAACGACTTGAGCTCGTGGGAACTCGGGGCGCGCCAAGTTACCACTCGTGAAGCAGGCGCAAAGCTAGCAGTTGCGGAACGCGATAATGATCTAATCATCCGCGTTCCGCCACTGCTGGCTTTGCGCCTGCTTCACAAGTGGTAACTTTGGCGCGCCCCCGAGTTTCCCACGAGCTTCAAGTCGTTCTAAAAAGAGTTGATTTAGTGGTTTTCGATGACGCTCTCTAAGTTTCCAATTGGAACCATATGTTTATTTCCACTAATTAAAAGGTTAATTAACGAATTTTAATTAATTAGCCGACTTATCGCAACGATTAGCCACCCACATAATGTACCCCTGGCCGTATAACTCACCTGCACAAACCGTATCAGTGCATCTTTTACGGATTTTTTAAAATAAATCTGTTCGAATTAAAAATGAACACCCGGTATATATATATATATATATATATATATATATATATATATATATATGGGTGGTTTCATCTCAAATCGTGCAGGCAAAAAGGGTCGAATTTTTAATTTCGCTGAAAAAAATATATGTTATGGCGTCGTCTCTAAAAACGCAGTAGCCACAAACGGCAAGTCCGTCGGATTTTTTGTTCTCGACTTACGAATTTTAAAAAGAGGCCGCGGCGGAAAGCAGTGTTTTTCACATCCGTCGTGGGTCGGATGTTTCGCTTGATCTCCCGTCGTGGATTTTCAGTCCACATTATATTAACTTTTTTCAAGCACTCTGTGGGCACAGGTAAAAGGCTCTAATACCATGAAATAATTTTAGGCGTTTTGCTTTTTTTCTGTAAAAATGTCAAAAACGCCCCTCGGTCAATTGTTGACGAACTTTGACAATTAAATACTGGCGATCTACTTGGGTTACATCAATATTTTTTATGTCTATGGAGAGCCCAAAACACGCTCTTTATAGATATTATAAAATGATTTACCTGTATTAAATAGCCTTTGCGGGACGTTTACGTTAATGTTATGCGAAAACCAAAAAGTACCAATTTTAAAATCGATTTTCTCAAAAAACCCATTTTTTATTTTTTTATTTTTTGTTAAAATGTAGATATAATAGTTGTCTACTCGAAAAGCAAGTCGAGAAAGTGTATATTTTGTTTGTATGTTTTATATTTAAGCATCAATATCGTACAAAAACGTGTTTTACGGCTTGAGACGGACTTGCGAATTGCGCGTCTTCCCAAACTTGGAAATATTTTTGACTTTTTTCAACGCACCCACATAAAAATGAAATACAGTAGTTCCACCCTGTTATATTTATTGATCATTTAAATTTTATTATAGGCGGCAAGCTACATTGGAGCAGTTCAAAAGAGAAAGCAACACTTCTTAACAGACCAGCAGGCGTCGTAAATTTTAATGTATAGAAATCGCGCAGACGTCCTATTGATTCGGGGCCTTCATTGGCTCATATGAACGTCCCGCCTTCTGGAACCAGCAGATGACCACGACCTTTCTGCGCTCGTTATGTTAGATAGGACGGCCCGTGACAGTAAGCGAGCAGCGCACCTGTGTCACGAGGAGTGAAATGGTACGAATGTGTCGTTGACGCGGCGAACAGTGACGGCCACCGAGAGTAGTCAGTCAGTCAGAGTATTGCAGAAGGGAAAGCAAAGTAACAGTTGCCCGGGAGGATGAGAACACCATGGCCTTGCAATATCGACGGTCAACAACAGTTCTGCCTGCCAAAACAACGCCGCGTGCGAGCTAAAACCGGCGGCGGGGACGAAATCGCGCACACGCACGAAGATGGGCCGGTTTCGTTAGGGATGTGGGAAAATTTTGAAACCAGCCATCCAGTCCACGCGTGAAATGATACCGCGTATTGGCTCAAGCTTCGAACGCCCTATCCTAGAATGGCCGTGCTCTGCAAAGTGGTTGTCCTGTGCTTGTCCTCCGTGTATTATTCTTTCAATTTTATGTACTCTATCTCCCTCCGCGGAAATCTGATAGCACCGAAGGGTTATCTCTTTTGAAACAGCAAAGCCCGGAGACTAGCATCAAAACGAGCGTGTTGGTAAATATACTTGTGTCTATTCTGCCCGGAGACTAGTTGGGTCGAAGTCAGCCTCCTGGCAACTATAACCGTTTGCGAAGAGTGGTCTTCCCGAGATGAAAAGTTAGCGCCGGCTGACGTGTTTTTCTTCTTTTTTAAAAAGGGAAGGGTTAAAGAAAAAGTTTGAGTAACTGCATGCAGTAACTACCTCGAAAGCTCCTCTCCCGATATGAAGCTCGAGGCATGTTACCGTCTCGGTTACCTTCTTGCGCATCGCTGCTCGAAACTATTCTTCACTTTGTTCCGCACAGCCACGACGGATGTGCGGAACAGAGTGAAGAATAGATTCGAGCATCATCTGGACGCCATCATCTCTGCCAGGCTTCAGTGTCGATGGACTGGACTCGGCGTCGGTCAGTTAAGACTTTTTTTTAATTTCATTTCGTGTATGTTTCTCGCCTCGCTGAACTTTGTTCTCGGGTGCGGTCCTGCTGAACTTTTTTTATGTTTCGTTACTAACTGTTAGTTAGCATTGTTTACTTGTTGGGTTTATTTCTCTCATGGCGTAGCGCCTGACGGTGCTGTAGAGAGCGTGTCTGCACGCATTTGGTTGTGTCCTGTTTAGGGAATGCCTGGAGGAGTTGGTTTTTGTTCTTGCCGTGTACGGACTAAGTTTTTCTGTCTTAATTAACTTTTTTTTCATTTACGTGTCGTTGACTCTTTGTCTGACTCAGGGCGTGGACCTATCGCTCGCTACTGCTCGAACCTAAAAATTTTATTTTTTACCGCAATTTTCGTTAAGATCGGAGTTGGGTAATTTTATTCTTATTTATTTATTTTCATTCCCCTACCTTCTCCGTGACAATCTCTCCGTGTGTTTCGGATCGTTTCGTATCATCCTTTGTGTATTACGGAAGTGTAGCGATATTCCTGGTGATCTGTGCGATGTGCGGTGAACAAACCCTAGCGTTTGGTTTCGGAAGAATTATATATAATAGATCAATGACGCGGTGCCTTTTCATTGTCTTAGTAATACGACAGCTGATAGCTAGTCAGTGCTAGTTTACAGTGAAAGTTTATCAATCGAAAAAATACAACGTCTGTGCCTCTTCGATATTGAAGGTTCACTAGGCCTGCTGATTTGATTAGATATGTTTCTCGTGGTTTCCAGCTCTTTTCAAAACATAAATAACTATTCAATACCACAAAATGCGTTTATAATTGATTACAAAACGCAGACAAAAATTCAAGAAAACTTTTTTACAATTCATAGAAGTGCACGTTTTTTTTTGTCTGACTTAGGTCTTGCAAAACGAAGACGTCTTTTTCCAATATTGAGGCTTAAATATAGAACATACAAACAAAATACACACTTTCTCGACTTGCTTTTCGAGTAGACAACTATTATATCTACATTTTAACAAAAAATAAAAAAATAAAAAATGGGTTTTTTGAGAAAATCGATCTTAAAATTGGTACTTTTTGGTTTTCGCATAACATTAACGTAAACGTCCCGCAAAGGCTATTTAATACAGGTAAATCATTTTATATTATCTATAAAGAGCGTGTTTTGGGCTCTCCATAGACATAAAAAATATTGATGTAACCCAAGTAGATCGCCAGTATTTAATTGTCAAAGTTTGTCAACAATTGAGCGAGGGGGCGTTTTTGACATTTTTACAGAAAAAAGCAAAACGCCTAAAATTATTTCATGGTATTAGAGCGTTTTACCTGTGCCCACAGAGTGCTTGAAAAAATTTAATATAATGTGGACTGGAAATCCACGACGGGAGATCGAGCGAAACGTCCGACCCACGACGGATGTGAAAAACACTGCTTTCCGCCGCGGCCTCTTTTAAAATTCGTAAGTCGAGAACTAAAAATCCGACGGACTTGCCGTTTGTGGCTACTGCGTTTTTAGAGACGACGCCATAATATATATTTTTTTCAGCGAAATTAAAAATTCGACCCTTTTTGCCTGCACGATTTGAGATGAAACCACCCATATATATATATATATATATATATATATATATATATATATATATATATATATATATATATATATATATATATA